>MJUU01004731.1:2281-17496 GCA_002080025.1 Modiolus philippinarum | reverse complement strand
CCCTAAATAAAGAGTAATCAAGTTCAGCGAAATAAACATCATCCTAGACTCCTATAGACATAAAGTAAACTAACTAGAAAACAGACAAGACACGCAAAGGCTTAATAAATTTCCTGACTTAGGACTGGCGCAAACCTGCTGCGGCGGGGTTAAACTAGTTTTATTAAAAGATTTAAGATTTATTTTAGAACTTTTAAAGATCGTATGTCTAATGAAATAGTCTGTATAAAATGTGCTACCTCTCGCATAAAGAATGAATTGTGAAACATACATTCCATAAGCAGGAGAAATTGGAATATTACTGTCAATGTTAGGAGAATTTTGTCCCTTTTGTCGTAAACTTTAGTACTGAGATGATCATTTTCGTCAAGTTAGAGATGTACGTCCAAACATATCTAGATCTAGTGGTTTCAGTTGTTTTCAATTTTCAAGTTCTCGAGGATGTATTGATGGGATCAATTTAGCAAAAGATGTGCAACATCATCAATATTTCTATACACGAGATAAAGGATCTAGCATCTTTTATATTATGATCTTTTACGGGTCCCTATGTAGACAAGCACAAAAGCCCTGTCCTTGATAAACTTGAGTTTTATATGTATCGTGTGCGTTTTTGTCACATGTACATTCACACCATATTCTTTCATTTTTTCCTATTTGCTGCAGAGTTTGTCTCTCGTGCTGCGTGGAGTCCGTAGAAAAAGTCTCCCCGTGCTTGAGGTGTATGCTCTTACATGTATAATTTTACAATTATGGCGTGTTTGTCCGTGTGAGAATTTCTCATACGTTTACTAATTCATTTATTTTTTCAATTTGGCTGTTCAATATTTTCATTGTTTTTACTAAAATGTAATAATCTGTATACACGACTATTTTTGCCCTTTCAACCTAAGTTACACTGAAAGGTTTGCCTACATCTATTTAGATGTGCCCCGTGTTGTCTATCGATGTTGTTTTTGTGCTTATTTTTGTCTTTCGTCGGGCTATTTAATGACAAATATTTGTAGGCATACATTGCCCGGTTTTACTTTTTTCCTCATTAAACGCTCCTGATATGTGTTGCTTCAATAACATATTTTAGCTGTGATCGATGTTGCTCAACATTTTAATTCCCTTCTTGTAACCCTGGTGCTTTCAGTTGGATAACCCTGAGCATCACCCAAGTTGGCACTCCACGGCGGTTGGGGAGCAAATGAGTGACCTTGATATAATTTTTGTCAAGAATACCGCTTAAGTGCACGCTATGGGCCTTCTTGATCTCGCTTGAGGGGGTGAATATTGTTCACCTCTGATTGAAGACCCACAGGCGACATCAAGATGTTGACAGGAATAAAAGCCCTGTCCTTGATAAACTGGATTTTTCGTTTATCGTGTGCGTTTTGTCACATGTACATTCACTCCATATCCTTTCGTTTTTCCTAGTAAGAATATAAAAACAAGTCTGCGGGTAAAGGAGCACAATTTGTGCCAATTGGTACAACAGCTTACTGATAAATAGCACATTCTTGAGTCTGTAGTAAGTGTTATTTCAACAACAAGCATAGTACATAATAAACAAGATTAATTGCATTGATCTTTTAAAATCTATATAGGTATGATGATCTTGTTAGCATAGTGACTACATATGGTGAATGAAAGGATATGGAGTAAATGCACATGAGACAATGTCTCTATAAATACTTGGTAAAAACAAACAAAGGAACAACGCTTTTATTGTTGTTCTCCATCTTACAGTCACCAATAGGCCTTCAAAAATGAGCTTTGCTCATACCTCGAAGTAATTTCAAGACGGCCCTAGCACCGGTTTGAGCTCTTTATTTTTGTTTGGCTATGTCTTTTTGCCTCATTTGGATCCTGTTGGTTGTTTATTCTCTATCAGGTTTCATACCATTAATCGATTTAGTTACTTCCAAATGTTTTGATTTGATCTGCACTGAAGAGACATAAGATGTCAGAAACTAAACAATAACTTCGGTATTGTGTCATTAGCAAAGTCTTTGTTGTATAAAAATTACATAATAAAAAATACTTTGTTATATTATTAGAATGAAAACAGAGAACAAACATGTACAAGTTGTTGTTACAGTTAAAATTTATGACCAGCAATATCTGTGAGGTTGCTAGTAGAATTATCTTGGGGAAAAACATACATTTGAACAGCAACAAATGCAAAATGCATCCTGGTCTGGTGCGATTTGCAACACGCTCAATACACAGCTGCTACTCCTGTAACATGTAATAACTACCGATACAGCTAAAAGCCCGTCACAGACAGCCTCCCCCGATCACAAAACTAAATTTACGCTTCTCTCTTTTTGCTATGGATATCATATATACTGAAAAAACTCTACAATTAAAGGTTGTTTTGCAATAAAATATATATTTAAACTGCGAAAACCCCAAATGACCTCAAATTCCTCTTTTATCGATTTTGGCTGGGGAAGTTGTCCCCTGGATCCACTGGAGACCTTGAGAAGCCTCAAGACCTCTCGCCTTTATGTCAGGAACTCTACCTTTAATATTTTGGCAAGTATGTAGAAGCATGTTTTTTTATCTCGAAGCCATGAAATGGCTGGAGATATATTGATATGGCAAGAAAAAAACCACGTGCCCCGCATGAGGCTTAACAGCCTAACAGTAGATTTAACAGTAGATTTTCAGAGCTTCGAGATTCAGCTCCATCGGAGCTTTGATTACATACATCATCTAAGTAAATACCATCATGTTTACTCCATAGCGACATCAAGATGATCCTGAAAAACGATACTACATGTTATAGGTATTCCATTGCCTTTTACGGGAGAAAAGGAATTTCTGAAACAGACCAACAAATTGAATGTCTATTTTGTAGATACCTTTTACATGCACATACGATTATTAATTACGTCATCATTTTTCAAGAACATCTTTCCTTAAATAAAAGTGACTGTCCTGATAAATGTTGCATCAGAAAAATATTAACTCTAACAGAAAGTCCAGACGACCCTTTGCTTTGTAGTTTGAATTAGACAAAGTGAATACCGTAATTTAGTTTCTGAACATGTCCATGTCAACAACGTATGCCTCTTTAGCGCAGATCAAATCAATAACATTGATTACCATCAACAAAAATTTGTAAATTTTTCAGAGAACAAATAGCCAAAATAATCTAAGTTCTGATCTTTACATTTCAGATGTACTCCTTACTTTTAAGCAAAATTGTCAAAATTTAGATATTGCAAATTTCCAAGTATGATCAAATTTTGGGTCAGCACCGATGTACTGACTACTTGGTGAATAAGAGATGCCTTATAAAATCAAGATGTCAAAGTTTTTTCCGTGTGTGGTATTGAACTGTTTCCCCTATTCTGCGTGGCAGTACAATTCTCACACACACAACCTTTCGAAAACATGCTATAGTTTATAAAACTTATTCTAAGTAAAATTTTGTTTTGGGTGTTAAAGGACGATTAACTACATGTAATACATTTGTTTTAGGCTCTATAGAACTTATTTAGAAGTGTATTTCTTATGTGGATAAAAAAGGGCATTTAACTAAGTGACAATTAATATTTTTTATATATAGTCTCTTACATTGTTTTTAGTTTATTACTTATATTTCTTAAATCATGATAGTGTACTTTAAACATTTCAAAGTTCGAGGTTTACCGAGAACTTTAAAATGTGAAAATTTATTACCGAGATTTGAGAAATTATCGTAATTGACTGGAAAAGAATGTTAGAGCTTGTTTCTTTAATTTCTACTGAATTTATTTGAAGTAAAGTGATTTCTGTGGTCTCCATTCTCAAATATGCCACCGTTTTGTTGCTACCATCGTTGCTATGTGTATCATTGCGCCATTCATTTAAAAAGGATGTGGAGTTTATTTGTTTATTTTTTATATTACCGATTAATTGAGTAATCTTCGTCATAAAAATGCACAACAATTGCGCTAAACAATCATGCTTGTTTTAATTTCATCAACATCCAGTTGCACTATTTCTAGAAACTGACACTAGACATTAACATGATTGACCAATCGCCAACTGAGAAAAAATCATAACACATATGTTGTTTATTGTTTGATAACTAATCGATCAGGAGGTGTTTAAATTTGGTAGAAATTTACTTTTACTTTATACCATGTGTCTGGACACATTCACTATTGCCATAAATATTTTAAACTCATTTCAATTTAAATTTGCAATTCCAATGATTGCAAATCTGTTGCAACCATTTTTGAGAGCCACCAGGTGGTGTGAAAAACCAAGATGTTAGGAAGTCCATGCGACTTAACACATTTGTACTTGACAACCCCGCATCCATGAACAACTCGGAAGATATATGGATGTACCGTTATTCAATACTAAGCGATGAATTCCGCTAGGGTCGTCTTAAATAGCATAGATCATTGTTAAGAAGTAGTGGTAACCTCAAGATGAAGAACAACAGTAAAAGCGTTGTTCCATTGATCGGATTAATCATTTTTGTAGAGACTTTATTTCATGTGCATTTATTTTATATCCTTTCATTGTTACTTGTAAGTATATACCTAAGATTTTTTGTAATCGCGTATTCAGCGATGCAAAAGACCATGATTGTTTCATTTTATAGTTCAACGCATTATCACGTACAGATATAATATCGCTCCAGCAGGTGAATACGTTTATATATTTACTTTATGGTTGCGTTGCAAATGTAGTGTAAATCAAGGCAACTGCTTGTATATAATACTCTTTATTGTTTCATATTTTCAACCATTTTTAGAAAGAATACTTGTATGGTTTTACAATGAAATGGGGCGGAAGAATTTCCTGTCCAATATTTTTTACTTTGACATTATGTCAGACGCACGGAAAATTGTCTAACATCAAAAATACATTTTAATCTTACAATTGAGCTAACAATCTCTCCAGTAATTCTACTTTTTTATTATTCAAAGATCTAATCTAGTTAGTTTCCTCAAATAGACAAAACTTTGACATCCACAATTAAGTAAAAGACTGGAATATCTTCGCAATAATCAATTGTGAAATAATTAACTGTTCTGTTGAAATTTCTGAGAAATGTTTTATACCAAACGTCAGTATTGTAAGGCGTCACGAGACAATGTGAAAAAAAGGCAGTAATTTTAATCAAGGACTTGGTTCATTATTATCTACAATTTGATCAGTCGTCTGGTATATCTTTGAATTAGTCGTTCTTTGACGATAAACGGAGATACAAGCATCAGATATTATTTTTCTGATGTAAATTACAGTGTTGCAGATACCCAGTCTTTTCATTTCATTATTCAGGAAACAGACATTGATAGATATAAATAAATTCCTTGTATTTTTCGTAGGTAATTCCTAATCTTGTGGTTCATGTATATATACTTTTGTACATCAATTTGAAATAGAATGGCACAAGAACAACAACAAAAGCGTTGTTCCATTTATTTGCAGAGACTTTGTCTCGTGTACATTTACTTCAAATCATTTCGTTATTTATTTAAATTCAATCAAGTTAACAAAACCGGGACATGTTTATTATGAAGACGATTTTGTAAGACTAACACTGACTGTCAACAAAAAAAACCCCAACAATTATCAAAGTAAGTGCAAATCGAACCGTCAATCTAAAACGAAAAACCAAGGACAATAAATAGAGACATAAAATGAGTACGGCACAGAAAAGAAAAATTGAGACACACACAAAGATGAAAAACACGGACCCAATAAAAATCATTGTTGAGATCAGGTGCACCGGTGCAGTAAGCATCTCCCGCTTCTTGTAAGACACCCGCGGTGTTGAACATGTAAAATCCGGTAGTAAGGTCAAATCCGGAAGAGGAAACAACAAATAAAGGGAAAGGATCTTCTGTCATCTGAGGAAACAAATATTAAAAAAAAAATATGTTGTTCTAACAAAATTTAGAGTTTTGGACCATAATTGTGGTAACGACACAAAAAGAAATTAAGTGAAGCTAAAGATGACAAAGCATGTACAGGTGTGGGTTAATTATTCAAAAACCGAAAAAATTTGACGGAGTACTCATGCAGGTATTTAAAAAAGGCCCAACCTTAACTGCAGCTTTCTTACAGACAAGAATAGGCAGAAGCTAAGGAATAGTACAGGGGCACATTATTACAAAATCATCCCTACAATTTGAATTTAGAACTGGTTTTAATGAAAAAATGTAGTAAGGCAAGGTGGTAGGTAATTTCTTGTGGATTATAAGAAATGATTCTACTGACCTTACTGGTAAGGAAAGGAACTTTACCTTTTTCAAGGGATGGGCTGTCACTTGGTCACCTGTTGTTTTAATCATTGATTGTAGGAATTTTCCACATTATGAGCATAGGTATACGAAAATGAATATCTCAACTTAGCCATGTATTTGATGCATCTTTCAAAACACAAGTAAAAACTACGTAAATGTATTAGCATTTATTTTTGAAGGTTGGACGGAAAAAATGCTCTGTTGCTTTTTTGGTGTATCTATATGTGTACCAATTGAATTTATGTCCTTTGCATCATTGATTCCTTCACACCTTTTCTTTTTTTATACATGAAGGGACAATAAAATTTTTTTGAAGATTTTCTTGTGAAGCTTTTGTTACCATGAAAATTAAGCTATCATCAAACTGATATCGGAATGACGAGATTGAGCTTTACAACATCAGCAAATAGATCTCGGAATGACAAACCACAATCAAAAGCTAAAAACTCTGAAAAAAGAATCTGTACAATTCAAATAAGATATACAAAATTAATTTATCTATACAGTTGTTTAGAGAAAGGAAATTTGAGTTCTTTTTTTTTATTGAATCATTAAGATAATACTCGTTTCAACATAAATTTCCAATTTCATCCTTTTATTTATTATAATAGCTGACGCTTTGAGGTATATTTAATTGTACTGACATTTACTGAGGTAAAGAAAGCACACATGATCTGTTTGTTTTTACAGTAAATATTTTTACTTAAGCACAATTAATTGACTAGATTCAGAATTCTGACTTAATTTATCTGCACTTTTGCACTTTAGACTGTCTTCACAATACAAAGATAAGCCATTCTACCTTGAATTCAGATTGTATCTATAATTTACTAACTTAGCGCCGTCATTTGGTTTCTGTTTTTACAGTTATAAGATAAGCTCTGTAGAGAGCAGTAAAAATAGCTTTAAAACCATCACTCAATGCATTAGCTTATCGATATTGGCAAGACGAAATAAGAATAAATGCAGCAATTACACAAAAAAGAATACAGAAAAAATTTCAGATTCAAATGAAATGGTTATGCATTTATATATTGAAAATGTCACCTTTCAATATATTGTTAATTAATAATCATTTGGGCGCATTACTTTTCCGCAAATTTTTCAAATGTTAATTATTACGTTTCCGCAAATTAAAAGTTTACGTTTCCGCAAATTTTATGCATTACGTTTCCGAAAATTTACCTGCATGGTTATTCAGGTAGCTCACATTACAATTTCAATATGATTTATAATGATTAAATAAAATTGACAAAAAAATATGATCGTCAGCTTTGTGCATGAATGTACTGGGTGGATCCACACAATTTTGTTTTGGCTATTGGGATTAGCTTGCATAAGACTTCACTGATAAATCCAGTCAAGATTTTGAACATGTTTACCTTAGAATTTGAAATACAAATATGATGTGAACATAATGGACAGATATGTTCTCTTTTTAACCCACAAAAAAAAACTTCTGAAAAAAGTTTTAAAAAATATCAATATGTAATGTTGGAAACTTGGGGTCGGATTGGTATGACGGGTGATCGGTTGTTGGTTGTTTTTGGGAGATAGCCGGAAGTGAAGTGGGATTGTGACTGTAGCGGTGATTTACTTAGTATTGACGTTATTAGGACTATTGTATATATAAATTACTATTCGTTGTAACAAGGAAGTTATCCTAAATAAAACTGTTAAATTTGAGTTATCACAAATGGTGAACAGCGGTGGGATTGTGTTTTGTATATTGACTTGAAATTGATACGACTAATAACCGTTTATTGACTTTTGAGTAACGAAGCACCAGAAATGTTTGTGAATTGATACGACTGATAACCGTTTATTGACTTTAAGTAACGAAGCACCAGAATTTAAAAAAAAAAGAAACTGAATGTCGGAGGAGAAGCCAGTGCTTGTACTCGTAGGAGATTCCAGACTCTATGGATTTGATCAATATAAATATGATAATTTCGTCTTTCGTTGTGTAATAGAAAGTGGGACTGTTATCAACGATCTTGTTAGTGACACGTTGGGCATTCTGCGTGAATATAAGGGTAAAGACCGGAACATCATCGTCAAAATAGCTGTTTGGATTAACGAATTCACAAGATTTGATCACCACGAAAGTGGGAAGGATTTAAGATTCCGATCGAATGTATCATATGACAAAGTGCTAGATAAACTGAAAGAATTTAAAAAGTCAATCAAAGCAGAAATACCAACCGCAATTGTAGGATTCGTAACTGTTCCAACATTGTCTTTTAGGATATATTGTGAACATTTAAGAAAAAGATTCCGAGAAAAGAAGCCCAACTCTAAAGAAAGTAAAAACAAAGAGGGGGAAATCTAGAAAACAGATAGCATCTGACAAAGATCTAGACGACGACCAGGAAAAGCTAGATAAGGAACTTTTACAACTTAACACATGTTTAAAGCTTGAAAACTCAAGAAAACAAAGTGGACTATTAAAAGGGTGTTTCACACTTTCGTGGCATAACTCGATTTCAAGGCAAAGTATCAGAAAGAGGAGATCAGGGTCACGGAAAGTTGTAAGAGATAAATTCACTCAGTTGTACGACGGATTGCATCCAACGGGAAGTCTGAAGAGGCGTTGGCATAATCAACTACTGAAAGTGGCAAAATCAGAAGTAGAACTGATAAGAAAATACCATTTGAAATCGACTAAAGTGACATTTTCATGCTAGAATTAGAACAATTAGCAATGGCAGAAGAAGCACAAGCTGGTATTAAAAAACCAATCATAATGCCAGATATATTTAAAGGGGACATAAATGAAGACTGGCAGGATTGGCTGGACCATTTTAATGCATGTGCAGAAATAAATGGGTGGACCGATGACGCAAAATGCAAGTTTATGAAAGTACGGTTGAAAGAAACAGCATACAAAGCTTATCAGGACCTGGAATAGGCAGTAAAAGGCGATTGGAACAATTTGTGCGCATCGCTAGAAACAAAATTTAAGACAGTAAAGCAGCCGCAATTCTTCAAGACAAAGTTTCAAAGTACGAAACAATTACCAAGCGACACTCTTCTTGAGCTAGGAAATAAAATAAGAACTTTAGCCAGAAAGGCATATCCAGAAGTGGACGCAGTCCTCAGAGATGAATTGTCACGTGACCAATTTGTACGTTCGTTAAACAACGTAGATTTGACTCTTCAACTGTGACATAATATGTCGGCTACCCTTGATGATGCAATAAAATTGGCCATTGATTGGGAAACGGTGGAAAGTGATGTGCGAAAAATGAAAACATCTGATGACTCTACAACAGAAGAAAACAAATCCGCTTCTGCATGTAGTGCTTCCACAACAGAAACGTCTCTTATGGTAATGATGCATGAAATGCTTACAATAATGAAGGAGGACCGTGAGGAATCGAGGAAACGCTATTCATTTGGAAGAGGAAGGGGCCGAGGTAAAACAGAGAATGATTATAAGTGTTATGTATGTGGGAGCAGTAATCACTTAAAGAGAAACTGTCCAAAAAATAAGGAATGTTGGAATTGTGGGAAGCCAGGACATTTACAAGGCAATTGCCCAAATTTACAAAAAGATCATTCGGGAAACGGAAACTAGCCGGAGTCGGGGGTCGGACGCCGGTTGATATGAAAGGCCCAAGTGACGTTTATTCATGTTCGAATATGGGATTGTCAATGGTTTGTAAAGGGAGAATAAATGATATTCCAGTAGATATGTTAATTGATACTGGTTCAGTATTTACTTTGATACATTATGATCTGTTAAGAGAAATCGAAAAATGTAGTCTGACTAAAATTCCCGTTCTACCTTGTAAATCAACAGTGGTATCAGCAAATAGTGAAGTGATCGATATTTATGGAATTGTTAAAGTAACTATTTCAATAAACGGCGTAAAATGTAAACAAGCAGTTTTAGTTGCCAAAGATTTAGCGCATCGTTGTTTACTTGGAACAGACTTTATGAAGACACATAAGGTAAAAATTGACTTTCAATTGATCAGATGACAATAGCTGTTGAAAACACAGAATGTCAAATTAACTATTCAACGGAAGGGTCAACAGTGTGCAGGGTGAACCTGAAGCAGACAGTATGTGTTCCATCGGGAAACGAAATGCTTCTGATCGGGAAGGTGCAGAAACGTGAAAGAGGATTTAAGAGGACTGGGACCGTTTTATTCGAGCCGAAGCAAAAATCTGAATTTCAAGACAAGATATGTATGGCTCATGCACTGACGGAAGGACGTGATACTTGTGTCGTGAGAGTTATGAATGTTTCAGCAGAAAATATAACTGTATACAAAAATACGACAATTGGGTATTTGTTACCAGTAAGAAAAGAAGTTAGTAGTTCTGTCCTGGAGCAGCAGATTGCAGCTCCTGACGATGAACTAAAGAAGAGTATGCCGGAGCGGCAGCTTGCAGCTCCTGGCAAAACAGAAAAATCAGAGACATTCAATGGAGCAGAAGGTTGTACCCTGGAGCAGCAGATTGCAGCTCCTGGTAAATCCTTTAATATTGACCCTAGCTTGGAAAATACGAATAAGGAAAGGCTCAAACAATTTCTAGAGGAATATGACGATATTTTCTCGAAGTCGGCAACAGATATCGGCCGCACAGGTTTGATCAAACATTCCATCAATACTGGTAATGAGCCTGCAATAAAGCAAAATCCACGAAGAATTCCGATTCACAAAAAACAGGAAGTGCGAGATATGATAACAGATATGTTAGACCGGGATATACTTCGACCATCAAGTACTCCGTGGTCCTCTCCTATTGTCCTAGTAAAAAAAAAGGATAACAGTACGAGATTTTGTGTCGACTTTAAGGAGAGTAAATGAAATCACAAAGAAAGATACTTATCCAATACCTCGCATCGACGATATACTAGATGCTCTTGCCGGCGCAAAGTTGTTCTCATGTGTGGACTTAGCAAATGGGTACTGGCAGGTTGAACTTCAGGAGGAAGATAAGGAAAAAACTGCGTTTTCAACACCCTGTGGACTGTTCGAGTTTAACGTAATGCCATTTGGCCTAACCGGAGCTCCTAGTTTGTTCCAACGTCTGATGGAAAACGTTTTAAAGGGTTTGCAATTTGAAATCTGCTTGATATATCTTGACGATATTGTGATTTTTAGCACATCGTTTGAAGAACATCTTCAAAGATTGAGAATGGTTTTTGACCGATTCAGGGAGAATGGACTCAAGCTTAAGCGCAGTAAGTGTCATTTTGCATGCAAAACCGTAAAATGCCTCGGTCACATTATTTCTGACAAAGGAATTCAAACAGATCCGGAAAAAATCGAGTCTGTAAGAACTTGGCCACAACCAACGAATATTAGAGATCTAAAAGCCTTTATTGGTCTCGCAAGCTTTAACAGAAGATTCATAAAGGGATTTTCTAATATTTGTGGTCCTCTAAATAAACTTCTTCAAAAGGAGGAATCCTATGAATGGTCACGAGAGTGTAATGAGGCATTTCAGACATTGAAAACAGCTTTGATCAACGCTCCAATACTATCATATCCATCTCAAGAAGGTACTTTTATTCTAGATTGTGACGCAAGTGGGAATAATATTGGTGCTGTGCTCTCACAAATCCAAAGTAATGAGGAAAAAGTGATAAGTTACGCAAGCAGAACAATGACAAAAAGCGAGAAAAACTACTGCGTGACAAAAAAAGAAATGCTTGCTCTTGTTTTCTTCGTCAAGAAATTTAGGCATTATCTGCTTGGCAAGAAATTTAAGCTTAGAACGGAGCATAAAGCTCTAGCCTGGCTATCGAACTTTAAAGAGCCAGAAGACCAAATAGCACGATGGCAGTCATATCTCGCAGAATTTGATATTGAAATAATTCACCGGAAGGGATCAAGTCATGGTAATGCTGATAGTATGTCGAGACGACCACACCCAACCTCCACTCCAATTGAAAAGGACGATGATGTGGACAGTAATGCATTCTGTAGTGTTGTTGCATCTAGTAACAAGTTTGATTGGAAGGAAGCACAGTCAAATGATTCTGATTTAGTTAAAATTTTGAGAATGAAGAGTGACAATGTATTCTACTGTTTTGAAACGATTACTGGGTCAATGGGATAATATTGTGGTTAAGGATGACGTGTTGTTCCGGAAGTTTGAGAAAGACCAGAATGAAATGCAGTTACAATTTTTAGTTCCTGTGAATATGCAAAGGAAGCTTGTTAAAGAGCTACACGCAGGATTTGGTGGGGGTCATTTATGAATCCGGAAAACTTCATTAAAGGTTAAAGATCGGTTCTATTGGCCAGGATGGAGTCAAGATGTGGAAGTTTTTATTGCAGAATGCATTGAATGTGCTTCGAAAAAGAGTCCGACGAAGCAAACAAGAGCACCTCTTGTGTCAATTAAAACAGGTGGGCCGTTGGAAAAGGTAGCTTTGGATATAGTGGGGCCATTGCCGAAAACATGCAGAGGTAATCAATACATAGTTGTTATATCCGACTATTTTTCAAAATGGACGGAGGCATACCCACTTAGAAATCACAAGGCAAAAACGATTGCAAAAAAATTTGTAGAGGAATTTACCTGCCGTTTTGGAGCCCCGTACACGATATTAACAGATCAAGGTCGAGACTTTGAATCGCATGTTTTCAAGGAAATGAGCTCTTTGTTTGGAAGTAAAAAGCAACGTACAACAGCATATCACCCTCAATGTGATGGGCAAGTGGAAAAATTTAATAACACTCTACTAAATATGTTAAGTAAACATGTGGATGATGATCAAAAGAATTGGGACTTAGCAATACCTTACGTTATGATGGCATACCGTTCTAGTGTGAATGAAACGACGGGATTTAGTCCCGCAATGCTTATGTTCGGACACGAACTTCGTTTACCCATTGATGTTGTGTTTGGTGAATGCCCAAGTGTGACAGGAAATGAAACAGAATACACATCGAACTTGCGAGAAAGGTTGAATTCCGCTTTTAACAAAGCAAGATCAAATATCACAACTGCTCAGAAAAGACAGAAAAACTATTTTGATAGGAAAGTCTCGGGAAAGACGATTAAAGTTGGTGACAAGGTCCTGTTGCATGATCCTGCTGTAAAACCGGGTCGATCACCAAAGTTACATTGTCCATGGGGCAAAGAACCATATGATGTGATTCAAAAAGTGTCTGAAGTTGATTTTAAGATTCAGAAAGGAAGAAAGAAACCGAAAATCGTGCACTTTAATAGGTTAAAAGTGTTTGTGGAACCTGAAGAGGGGGAAGAGGAGGATAATTTAGTGGAGATCGAAGCACAAGCAGACCGTCATCGAATTATTAATCGGGAGCGGCAGTTGGCAGCTCCTAAAAAAAAACTCAGGCTAATGAATTAACTCCAAATCGAGATGACCCGGGTATTGGCACTGAGGGTTCTGATGATGAAGATATTACATCTGAGGAGGAGATGGCTAATTTAGAGGAACAAAACATTGATACACCAGAGTCATCGGGCGATGAAAATGGAGGAATGGACATTAATGTGGACTCGGATGAAGAAGTCAATATTGACAGGCCACGAAGAGAGCGAAGAAGGCCCACATATTTACAGGACTTTGAAGTTGAATTTTCATAATCCATGATTTAACCAATTTTGACACGAGGTCGTGTCTTTGAAAGGAGGGGCAAATGTAATGTTGGAAACTTGGGGTCGGATTGGTATGACGGGTGTTCGGTTGTTGGTTGTTTTTGGGAGATAGCCGGAAGTGAAGTGGGATTGTGACTGTAGCGGTGATTTACTTAGTATTGACGTTATTAGGACTATTGTATATATAAATTACTATTCGTTGTAACAAGGAAGTTATCCTAAATAAAACTGTTAAATTTGAGTTATCACAAATACAACAAATACTTGTTGGCTATAATAGTACGTGTTTCTTTTTAATATTGTATGTAATGCTTTTGTACAAAATATATTGCGAATGTCACAAGTTAAAAAAAAAGGAAGAAAAGTTGAACGTTCAAAATTAATGGGATCATGTAGCGGTCGTCTTTATCATTATTTTCATAATTGTATAAACTTAAAATTGTGAATATAAAGTCGCAAAATATTTTACAAAGGTGAGATATCTCTTTTGCGGAAACGGTTTTTTTTCGGAAAAGTATTATATATTTTTTGCGGAAAGGTAAACTATTTTTTCCGGAAACGTAATATATTTTTTTCGGAAACGTAATGCCAAAATGTAAAACGTCGAATCATTTCTCTGTCAGAAAAGACTGTTTGAACAATAATTAGAAAATCGGTTTTTCAAAGTTTACTTTGGGAAATTCTTGTATACGTTCTTATATTCGCTTATGTTATACTCTTATGAGGACAAAATGTATAATGACTTGCGGAAAAAAAATACGTAAAAGATCTCCGTGCGAAAGATATATATATATATTTTAGTTATAGTATACATGTTCTAGCGGGAATATCAAAAAACAAAAATGAACAAGCACGCCACAAAACTAAAGCACTACAATAATGTAGCAGTGTGAACCCCTAAATAACTTAGGGTATCATCAGGTGCTCCGGAAGGGTAAACATGATCTGCTCCACGTTGAGAATGCAATGACAAACATCTTGGCAAAATAGATTGAGCATATTCAAAGAATTCTGAATCTTATAAAATAGATTTTATAAATAAATCGGACACAAACAGCCTTTCAACATTTTTTTTATCAAGCTGTCAATGAAAATAAAATGCGCTGTAGAAAATGTAAGTAAAATATAATTCAAAATACTCATGCACTTTGACTTTACGATGTATCCCAAGACAATATTCACACCAATTAAATTGCACTCTTTTGATTTAAGCATGCTTAATTTGTGATGTTATTTCTCCATAAGAGACTGGCACTAAGAGTAAAACTATTTGCAGTTTACAACAGATTTTATCTGCATTGAAGAGTTGTCGAAATGGTCATAGGCAAAAACAAAATTCACAGTAAATTCGGTATAATGTTATTTTAAGAATGTATT
>MJUU01004730.1:40261-63570 GCA_002080025.1 Modiolus philippinarum | reverse complement strand
CCCCCACCCCATTTACAGTGAACAGTGTTTTAATTAAGACATAATTCATGGCAGGTATATGGTTATTGGAAATTTAACCATGGGCTGGGCCTTTATATTCGAATTTAACCCTGAGCGTTAACGAGGGGTTAAATTTACGAATATAAAGGCCCAGCCCATGGTTAAATGACAATAACCATATACCAGCCATGAATTATTTCGATTCTTATATGACAGAAAACGGAATTTTCCGTTCTGAGGCGACCTAAGAGAAGACGGATTTCCCGTTTCCATTGCTGTCTGTGTCTATGACGTCACAATACACAATCTGACGTTATCAAACAGATTCAAGTTCAAAATCCAAATCGAGAGCAAAATAGTACACATTAACGTTTCTGAATGGCATAATTAAGTTATAAAATAGGCTTAACATTTATTTTCTTCACAAACTAAGACATACAAAATAAAAAACATGGTTGTTTTTCTTCCATTTTACTCTTATTCCGACACCATTTGCGCATGTGCGAAGTATACGGTTATCGAGTATTATACTGGTTGACGATTAACTACAGCCATGTTAGAATTCCCCTTTAACAGTTCACAAAAAAAAAAATAACAGAACAGAAAACACCAAATGGTCCAAAAACAGTTAACAACTTATTTATTTTTCCATAATCATGTAACAATTAGTTAAAATTCCCATATCACATTACCAGGAAAGGTCTTGACCCTCATAGGTGTTTTCTATTATCCCTTTTTATTTCATTTAAAAAGTTATAGGATGAAATTTAACACTTGGATGTATATAGACTTGCATATTCACATGTGAAGAATTACATAAAATAATTATTTTTTAATTTTTATCGAATTTTCCCAAAAAAAATCGCAAGGGAAACTGATACGTTTTTACAGACGAACTGTTATGATAAAAGTGTGTGTTTAATAGAGATTTCTCGATAACTCACGAACGTAAGTTTACTTAAACATACGAAAGAAACAAAAGGACCATTCATTGTTAGGTGTATAGTAAGTGACAAACGAAACGAATAGGTACGAATCGGGTTTTAACGTGAATGCATCGGTGATCACCGGAAATTATTTACCTTCGGGGAACTTCAATCACTTCTAGTAGTTGACGTATTTGTTTGGGCTAAATCGAGCTTACCGAGTTGAGCGAGAGTTACAGTTTGGATTAGATTTCGTGTACTAAAGTCAGAGTTTAATTTTCATGACGAATGATTTTTCATATATCGACTTAAAATTTGAGTGAAGTTAATATTTCCACATCTTCAAACTTTACCCTCTGCAAGAAATATATTAAATCACAGAGACATTCAAAAATATTGCTAGATCCAACCTTCGATTAAATTGAGTTCAAATCTTTCCTTTCATTTATATTATTTTTTTCTGACATTTTTGACACTGATTTTTCGCATGGAATGAAAACGGAAATCAAGAAAAAGGGGCCCGCGCACCACTAGCTGAATATCCATTAATAAAAAATTCGTCATTGTAATTTTTACTTTACATTTCACATGAACTCACAGTTTTAGAAGTCTTTACTTACACATTTTCTGATTATGGTCTTTCAAATGTTTTGTTGTGATCTGTGCTGAGGACATAATTTCTCGAAATAGCCAACTTGAATTGACTTTTTATTCATTTCAGTTTAAAATCAAATTGTATTATTTAACTCAAGCTCTATCACACGCTCAGTTTTACGTACATATGAATTTCTTTATGCAAGTATGCACTAATGTACACAAACTGTATTTGAATGCACAAATGGTGTAAATTAAACAAGGGAAGCAAAAGACAGGGTACGATTAGGCCACCTTTTGGCCCCAGAATTTAGCTCCATTTTAAAGTTTGAACGTGAATGAAAAAAAAAAAACAATATCCGCTTCAATTTACTATACAAAGTTTTTTAAGCAATCTATAGAGAGCATCCGTATTTAGTCAAGATATGTAAAATATCGAAGCACATAAATATAAGACTGAACACGGACTAGCACAAAAACTTGATAAGAGTTGATTCTTTTCAACGTTTTCAAAATTTGACTTAATTTTGACAAATAACGTTTTCTGCAAAGATTGTACTTTTTCGTTTTTGTTTAATGTCCATTCTATCTGATTATCGGGGATGTTGATGGGTTTGGCGATTTTTTAAATAAATAATTAAATCTTGGTGCTAATGAAAATAAATATTTCAATCCTACTTGTCATGGAAATAAATAACTTAACTCTTGATTTGGAGAATATTTATTGTTGTTGCAAATGCAAATAAATGATTTGATCTATTTGGTGAAAATAAAGAAAATGTTGGAGATTTTCATGATGTTTTTTTGGTTGCAAAATCGCCCTTTCGAAAATCAAATGGTTGTTCTCTCAACAGATTTTAATTTTTGGACCACATTCTAGTTTATGGGATCTCTTTCCTTTTTGCACGACCTTGGGGCAGGTGAATATTTGTACTTGTGTAAATTTACATGACACGTGTATTTTCAGTATAAAATGAAAAAAAAACAAGTGTCAATGACTTTTTTACTGCTTAAAATGGTATGAAAAACGTGTACATTTGAACAATTTGACTGGAACCAAAAAAAATAAAAATAAATAGATAAATATACACATAACATATGCATATAATACAATGTCATCAAGTTGGATTAAAAACATATTTATTTATTTATTTTTATTTAATTTTATTTAGTAAGTTTTGGTTTCTTTTTAGCTTAATCTTTGTTTTTGTTTTTTTTTTACTCTCTCATAGAAAACACGAAAATAGATATTTACATCCATGTTTTGATTTTTCCTAGAAATTTCGAATCTTTAGAAACTCTCAATGTTCACCTGTTTTGGACCATTTTTGCCGCTTTAAATTGGCCTGTTTTAAACACACCCTCAGCATAAAATGATGGAATTCAGTTACAATATTTGGTTTTTCACACCTGTAAATTTAAATACTAATGCAAATTCTGATTTTTGCATACAAAGCGGTCTCGCCAGAATTGACAAAAACTGACAAAAATAAGCTGGAATCCCATTTTTTTTATGAATTCCATTGCTTTGAAGGCCATCGATGTCTTGTGCTTTGTCTTTTGAAATAGACTTAAAATATCTTTACATACTTGGGTATTTTACGGCCACTAGTAATAAACATTTTTTTGCAATCTTGTACATGTAAATATTGTTTTAAAATTTTATTGATAGTATTTTTAAGCAGTCAAAAAGTTTCTTATAATAAAGAGAAAACACAAAGTGTATAACTTATTGCACGTCACGATATAAAATTGGCAAATTAGAAAATGTGCAATGATGTTGTGTGAAATTTTCTTGTTATCGGTTGAAATGTAAATCGGTTGAAATGTAAATGCAACTGAAATGAACAATTTCATTTCATGTGAAATGCGATTGTCGACAGTGGTTACATTCCTGTATGTGTGTAAAAGCGCTACGTTGAAGACTTGCGAACATGCTAGCTCAAAATAAAAATACACAAGGCCAGTCGTGGTGAAACGGCGATATGAAATCGAACAAAAAAAAGTAAGTCGAATAGCGGAGCAGATCCCGGGTTTTCTTATAAATCCAACATAAAGAAGTCCGAGTCAATAACGATCAGATCAGGGCAGTATACACTAGCATATATGTTATGATCTTGTTTGGCTATTTTGATCTTATCACGATCTTGATATGCTTAACACAGTTTTGTTAAGACAATATAAGATTTTAAGATGGTTTTCAAGAAAATTTATTTAAAGGACGATCAAGACGTGTTAAGATAGTTTTAGATAAAATAAGATCCACTTGTTAATTGCGTTCAGGAAAGACCAAGACGAGTTAAGTTTGTTAAGATCAAACAAGAATTCGATTTGATCTTGTTTGATCTGGACAAACTTAACACATCTTGA
The DNA here is from genome assembly GCA_002080025.1 of Modiolus philippinarum. Taxonomy (NCBI): domain Eukaryota; kingdom Metazoa; phylum Mollusca; class Bivalvia; order Mytilida; family Modiolidae; genus Modiolus; species Modiolus philippinarum. Next base: position 59,680 of record MJUU01004730.1, on the reverse strand, counting down.
TAGCCCTTGAAACGCAATTATCTTGTTTGATCTTGATAAACTAAACAGGTCTTGATCGTCTTTGAAAGCAATTATCTTGAAATAGGGCTGAATATCTTACACAGTCTTAGCAAAATTGCGTTAAGAATGTCAAGATAGTGATAAGATCAAAATGGCCAAACAAGATCAAAACATATTTGCTAGTGATAATTGCAAAAATTGATGGGCAAATAAACAATCTACTAGGTACTTTTAATCAAACGTTCTAAGCTAAACAAGAAAACCCGTGAGCAAAGATCACTTATATATACCCGATCCCATTTTATTCAAGAAAATTTTGGATTTTTGATTTTAGAGTTTCCCTTTTTTCCCGGCTTTTTGCTTCGGCATTCGTTTGCCGTGGTGTCATATCAAATTTAATTCTGAAATAGAAGGCGCACATCCACAACTACATTATGTCACAAAGGCCGTGTTCAGGTTTCATGAAAATCTATTCAGTGGCACAGCACGTCTAGAGGATAAGAGATGGATAGCCATTGTTATGTAATGGCTTAGTTCATGTCTTGCTATGAGAAACCCCCCAAAAATCGAATTTCGAAAGAGGAGGTTCACATCTACATTATTGGTTCAGGAGGAGTATTGGATAAGAAATGGGTATCATGAGGTGTAACGGACGGGCGTACAAATGGAGGCACGGACAGACGGACAACCCTATCACTATAGATCCCCTACTTTTCAAGCCGGGAAATAAAAAATATGGTTACGAAAAACCATTGTCGAAACAAATATTGCCAGTCACCTGAATTATGATTCGTCTTTACAATATTAAGTTCTTACACGCTCTTCTCAACCACACCAACAGTTCCATTGTCCCAAATGCACCGGGCGGGGATATTTTGTGTATGAATAGTCGCTAGACCTTGCTGCAGGACGGATGCATCAAAAGGCATGTACCTTTCAAATGGACAATCGGACTTATTTGGTGAATTAATACAAGACTAAAATAATGATTTCTCCCTTTCAAAATTCTTTCGTAATTTTTATTTCTTTCGTAGTGTTAGGGAAAGTTACATTCGTTCGTCAGTTATCGAGAAATCTCTAATATTACGTAACAGTTTACACATGATTAAACATATAATCACAGATACACAAAATAATCATGTATTGCAACTTTTGTACACAAGGTCAGTTTTGTTTACTGATACATTAATACTATTTATATTTCCTTGACCAGGTCATTTATTTCGGACTGACCTGTTATTTATAAACTCAGAATCAACAATATCAAGGCAGGTAAGATTTCTCAATTTAAGTCTTTTTTAATATATTTACCATCTAGATTGTTTTTCATTTCGTCGAAACATAATCAGTAACATGATAAGGTTATATGTACATAGGTAAATAAGTCAAAAGTTTAGTAGTTTAAATGCAGTCCTTGTTAAGTAGGGATTATGTAACTACCCGCATATGATTAATTTAATCTTTGATACGATGTAGCTTAAAATTAAATTGTAGGTATTGACTCGGAAAAATGCTTTCAGTAAATCTTAATAGATCGAAGATAAATTAGCCTGTGTACGTTGAACGCAAAATAGAAAATTGATTGTAATCGGAATCTTCACGTTTTTGTACGTTGCATATGCAAAAAATGCAATGTCATGCAAATCCGCAAAGAAGAAATGCAAAATACGCATGAAAAATTACAGAATAGGCGAACAAATTTATCGGGATTTGGACTATTTAAATACAAAATGTATATAATAGGACATAACGCATTTTTATCGCTAAAACCAAAAATGTGAATGAGGCCCATTCATATTAGAAGATATCGTACACGAAGAATAATTCTATACTTGGTAATTTTGAAATTGAAGTTTTTAAACTAAATATTTAATTGCGGTTGCAGAAATTACCATCATTATTTAGATAATTACAATGATATAAAACTATCTTTCCAAAATTACCAGTTGAAACTACTCTTCAAGATTTTTTACCAGCATTAACCATACCAAAGTAGGACCAAAATACATTTTAAGCAGTGATTGTTTTACATGAATTAAAATCCTTACTTGACTTAAAAAAAGATCACATGAGACAGATAGTCACTGGATGCAGGTATGACATGTGACTTTGATTATATAATATGATTCCATGTAGTCGAGTCAATATTCATTTAATTTCAAATATATTTAAATGCATTGCATGTAAACATTTTAAAAATATCTTGTGTGACAATTTTGATATAAAACTATATAAAGAATGAGTTTTTTTCTTTATTAAATTGAAAATTAATTCTCATTTAAAAACTTGAATTAATAATCACTTTGATAAAAAAAAATTTTTCTGAATTGCTATCGGAGATTAAGGATTTTTAAATTAAGACATCAATATTTAATAATACTAAAACAATCCAAATACTTGTTTACTTACATATTTGACTGGAATTTTGACTAGAAAAAAGTTGTAATTCTATATTGTATCTCCCAAGCATTCAGCTGTATCGGTATGTTTAATAGCCCATAAAGTAAAAAAAAATAGTAATGGTGCATTACATGATACCCCGCCAAGAATTTAAAAAGTTTAAAGAGGCATAACTCCAGATCCCTGTTTACTTCTAAACCCAAAATTATACTTGGCATGTGTTTTATGGTAAACAAGTTACATACCATATAAGAAGACAATATGTTATTTCATTCACAAGTTATCAGTCGTAAACCCTAAAATTCGAAAAAATTTAAAGTTTGAAGGGGCATAACTCAAGAACCCTTTGGACCTCTGAACCAAAAATTTAACTTGGCCTGAGTTTAGTGGTCAACAAGTTACATACCAAGTTCGAAGACAATATGTTATTTCATTCACAAGTTATCAGTCGGAAACCTTCGGGGGACGGACAGACGGACGGACGGACACACGACTGAGGGTATCACATAATACCTCGCCACTACGTGTGGCGGGGTATAAAAAGCAGGTATATCCTCTGCCCTCAAAATATTGTTATAAAAGTTTTAGAATTTAATCAAAAGATGATCATTAGCTTCAAGTTTTGTCATGAATAGTTCATCGTCATTTTCACCATTGCAACTGTCATCCCTATCATTTGATTTTACTCGCAAAAGTCAGCGCCTTGTCTTTGTCAATTTATTTCCTAAAGGATGCGCACAAATATTAGTGTCCATACTCGCAAGTTCACTAAACTGGCATCCAAGGATATCAAAGGCAATATTTTTAAGATGCTAATGGGATATTGTTATCTTGATTATCTTGTTCAATGTCGTTATCCTTTTCAGCTTCTAAGTTGAAACCTACGGAAGCATGGAGGGAACATGTGAATTTTTTTTCTATCTCGTGGCCACGACATATTAAGTCGTGGCCATGAGATACTAACTCGTTCCCACGATATACTAAGTCGTGGTCACGAGATAGCTATGTCGCGGCCACGAGACACTAACTCGTTCCCACGACATACTAAGTCGTGGCCACGAGATAGCTATCTCGTTCCCACGACTTACTAAGTCGTGGCCACGAGAGAGCTATGTCGTTCCCACGAAATACGATCTCGTTCCCACGACATACTAACTCGTTGCCACGAGATATTAAGTCGTGACCACGAGATAGCTATGTCATGGCCACGAGATACTAACTCGTTCCCTAGACATACTAAGTCGTGGCCATGAGATAGCTATGTCGTTGCCATGAGATTCTAACTCGTTTCCAGGACATACTAAGTCGTGGCCACGAGATAGCTATCTCGTTCCCACGACTAACTAAGTCGTGGCCAGGAGAGAGCTATGTCGTCCCCACGAGATACTATCTCGTTCCAACGACATACTAACTCGTGGTCACGAGATATTAAGTCGTGTCCACGAGATACTGAGTTGTGTCCACGAGGTAGCTATGTTGTGGCCACGAGATACTATCTTGTTCCAAAGGCATATTAAGTCGTGGTCACGATAAATTATGTCGTGGCAACGAGATACTTACTCGTTCCTGCAGTACATACTATGTTTTGGCAACGAGAAACTATCTCGTTCCCACGACGTACTAAGTCGTGGCCACGAGATAGCTTTGTGAGCAAAGTTTGTTGTTGAAGGTCTCATGGTGTATAAGCGATTTCGTGGCCACGACTTAGTATCTCTGGCCATGAGTAAGTATGTCGTGGGAAAGAGATAGTATCTCGTGGGAACGACATGGCTACTTCTTGGCCACGACTTAGTATGTTGTGGGAACGAGATAGTAACTCGTGGCCACGACAAAGATATCTCGTGGCCACGACTTAGTATGTCGTGGGAACGAGTTAGTCTCTCGTGGCCACGACCTAGTATGTCGTGGCCACGAGATAGAAAAAAATTCACATGTCCCCTCCATGCTTCCGTTGAAACCACATATTTCAAAATATCTTAATATAATTGTTTTTCGAACTTCCAGTAATGAACTGTTAATCCAATAATTTTATGTCAAGAATGTTTTTTTGTGTTTAAATAAATCTTATCCACAGGCACATTGTTGTTTTCCATTTCAGTGTTCCATTTGTTCCTTGTTTGTTAACTGAAAAGTTAACGGTACTGAATCAGATTGAAATATATTTTATGTATGAAATGAAAAAAAAAAAATAATAATTGGACACTATCGCAATGGTATGGATATTTTACGTTGCCCCAGTTGCCACTTCTACCCTGATTTCTTTCATTTTCTTATTGGCTCACCTGGCTATGCCAGGGTGAGCTTTTGCCATCACTTTGCGTCCGTCGTCCGTCCGTCGTCCGGCGTCCGTCGTCCGTCGTTAGCTCACTTTTAAAAATCTTCTCCTCTGAAACTACTGGAGGGATTGGTTTGATACTTTATAGTAATCATCTATGACATGTCCTGTACAAACGATCCTCATTTTATTATGATGCGATGAAAAACATGGCCGCTGGTGCTAAAAATAGAACCTAGGGGTAAATTGGTGTTTTTAGCCAATAACTCAAAAACCGATGCAAAAATCTGACATGGGGTTAAATTGTTCAGAATGTCGAGATCTATCTGCTCTGCAATTTTGAAGAAAATTGGAAAACCCGTCTGAGAGTTATAGCCCTTTTTCCGTAAATTTTTCAAAATTTGTGCATTTTTTATTTCAAAAACTGTAACAGATAGAGGTGAAACAACGGCAGTAGAATACCGAAGGAACAAAGGGGAGATATTCACAAAAATCGAAGTCCAAAGACAGGGCAAAAACGAGAACACAGAAAACAATGACGTTAGACACAAAAACAATGACGCCAGACAGACACAAGGCACAGAACCAGAAACCACAACATTCAGAACAAAGGCACTCACAGTGTGAACTCCAGTGAAACAGTGAAGCAGTGAAGTGTAAATTAAAAAAATGTTCAGCATATCAAGATCTACATACTCTGAAATTTTGAAGAAAATCCAAAGGCCCATGTATGATTTATTGGCCGTTTTTAACCTTTTTTTTCCCAATGCCCTATGGTTATGGGTTATTTCCCTTTAAATTCGATGTTCAAATCTTCTTTAGTTAACTTTTCTCTTTTAAGCTTTAGAGAAATTCCCTACTATCACTTCATTTAAAAATTATTTCTTCCATAATTAAGAGCAAAAACAGTGTTTTTGTGTAAATGTCTGCAATTTTTTGCAAAAATACTTTCTTAATCTTTACCTTCTTTCATGTCATAATGATTTTCCTATATAAACATATTGTGTATATTGGGACTTTAGTGGCAAATCACTATGAACTCTGCTGACATGTATGTTGAAGTAGTTTATTAGCTTCATAGACAGCTTAAAGTAAATAATATTAGTAAATAAAGCCTTTAGTGAGCAGTTGATGAAATTAACCTGAATGCATTTTAAACGGAACTTGGCATTAATGATGCTTATGAGTTGCTGACTATATTATATATATGTATTGTGACCTTTATGCCTAAATGTCATCCAACATGGCCATCTGCAGGGAACTTAATTTATTACTCGACTGTATGGAAAGAGCATACAAAGAATTTTTTAACTGAAACAACTTGGCTAGTCACAATGCATCTTAGATGGTCCCCTTCAAAACAGATGTCCTTCAAGTCTGCACCTTATGCAAATTTTGGCTACCAATGGGAAACAAAGTTTAATATAGGAGTACATTCAAAGATCTTCTTCTTTAAAACCATTTGGCCAGATGGAAATAAACTTTGGCACAATACTTAATTTTCTTTAAAATTGTGTCCTGCAGATCCATCCCTTATCCAAGATGGCATGCAATAGGGAAAATAGTTAAATTAAAGTTGGATCATATAACATATATGTTTAGTTACATAGTTTGAAAATGAGACCCTTTGACATATAAGTTGATTTGAAATTATGTATTGGCCATGGTCCAGGTGAGTGATAAAGGCTCTTGAGAGCCTCTTGTTTTTTTTAATTAGGGCCCTCATCGAGATGCGGGTGCCCTATAGTTTTCACTTTGTCTGTCCGTCTGTCTGTCCGTCCGTCCGTCTGTCCGTCAACAATTTTTTTGTTAAAGATTATCTGGCCTCTTCTAGAGGGAATGATTTGAAATTTGGTCTGAAGGTTGGAAATGATGAGTAGTATTGTGTTAGCCATTTTCAAGTTGATGGGACGTCCACTTCCTGCTTAAGGATACTTTGATTTTTTTTTTACAATAAACGAAATTCTTGGCTTGTATAAGTGAGTATGATTTTTAATTTTATCCGAAGCTTATAAAGGATGAGTTTTATTGTGTAAACCATTTTCAAATTTGTGGGACATCAACTACCTGTTTGCCAATACTTTGATTTTTTTTATTATATAACGAAATTTTTGTCACAGATTTCTTAGCTTCTACTGTAGGGAATGATTTGAAATTTGGTTTGAAGCTTGGAAATGTTGAGTTGTATTGTTCACTGACAAATACATCGACAGAAATCTCGAATCGCAAAAAAAATATACGGTTTACATATATCCTTCCCGGTTTTTTTACATAAAGCTGGCTATCTCTTAAATTATCCTTTCTGCCCTAATTGCTAACCCTATGTAACGTGAAAGAAACCGCGAGTGTTGCATCACAATTTTTCTTGTGATATATGAAGTTTCAACTGGTTTGCCAGATTCGAAACATTTTTATATAAAACATATGCCCCATGGTATTTCCCGTCAAATCTATTCAGAATAAAACTCTCGGTGTTTACCATTAAATATATTAAGTAAAAAGATTAAACCACTTTATCTCAATTATTAGTATATTTTATGCAGTATTGATAGTGAAATTAAGAATATTAAAAAGTTCGGCAAGCCTAGCAATCAAAATTTTAAAAAATAACTTTCTCTGGCGGATAAGATATGGTAATGAACGGTAAATTGTGGTGTAATCTATGTATATCTGCTCCTATGGAAAATATGTAAAGTTTGGTTTGGAGTTATTCTCATATAATATTTGTTCTTACGAGGATGCTTATAAGGTCAATTCTATTCTAATGGATCATTTTTCTTATTCAACAACATATATTGCAATCGCCGTTAACAAATACTCTTAAGACCCAGCTTACCTCAAGAGCTTCCTTTATATATATTACCAGAATATTCTGGTAAGAATAAATATCATTTTTCCCAAAAAATAAGTATATATAACACCCGGAAATTAATTCCGTCATAATGTTTAAATTATTGTATACCATTATTTACGTCTTGGATAAAAACACGTGGCCTAATAAAAAATGACAGAAAAACTGTGGATGTCTCAAATATTATTTATATATCGACCCTTAGATTATCATAATATGAAGTTTATTCAGTTTCAAGGTAAAAAGGTGTTTTCTCTATTGTATTACATGATAAGGTATTCTGAGTAGCTGAATAAAAAATATATTCAAATAGCCAGTTTTCTGCTCATAAGGATGGTAAGCTTTATCTTTACTAAATATAATAAAAGTAAGTAGAAAATTAAGACCAAAATATTGTTCAGAATATATTTTTATTCCCAAACTAGGCTATTTAGGTTTAAATTTCTTTTATCAAAATTTATTGTCCTTTTAAGTAAAAAAAATATTCCAAAAATCTTCGAAGACTTTACATTTCAAAAACATATGCTTGTAATCTTCTGTAATATTACAATCTGAACAGTTTGATTATAATAATATTACATTGCTGAAGTGGTGCTTTGCATTTAAATATGTAATATATAAGATTCAATCTGAATATTTTCAGCTTATTTTCCTTAGATATAATGTTAAATGAAAAATATTACGATTTTTTATACTGAAACAATTGTCCATTCCACTTATAACAACCTACAGGCATGTCACTTTTTTAGGTGGAACAAATTTATAGATATATACGTTCGGTTTCCCTCGGATCGAATATTTATCAATTATGGACTTTTTACGAGGTCGATATGTTATATATGGACCTGTTAGGTTTATATTGACCGAGGACGAAGTCCGAGGTCAATATATTCCTTACATGTCCATATTTAACATATTGACAGAGTACAAAGTCCATCATTTTTATATTACATATGTAGTTTTATAGTATATCATAACGTTTTTGTGGAGGAAAATTTTGTCAATACATTGAAATTTAATTAGAAATAAATCCTTTATTTGAAGGCGGGTCTGGATCTGCCATCATCTAGAATGGGTTACATGGGTGCTCATATGATAAATAAATGCTGATTCTGTTATATTTGCAAATAAAAAAAACAAACAACTAAGCCTTTACGTGAAGTGTGCAATAAAAATGTCGCAACTTTAAATATATTTTTCATTGATTTCAGTGGTTGCTCTGTAAAACATTTAAATATCCCCTTTTATTTCCCCGGCGGAAACTCCTGTTAATGTGTAAGGCGTTTCCCAATATTTATCAAAATATTTTTTCATAAGACCATTCTTAGTGAAAAACAACCACACTGGCTGAAAGATCAACCACACATGTAGCGCCAATAAAACTAAATATAGAAACATAGCGTCGATATACTTAAAAATAGAAACATGGCGTCAATATACCTAGAATTAGAAACAACACTGAAATATACTGAATATTCTTAAAATCACGTGAGCGTATTAGCCAATGAGATTAATAGGAACTTATACCATATGTAATATTGTGATATATTCTGCTGAAGTGAAATATCCAGGTAAATCCTGCAATTTGATTTATTACCCGGACAGGGGATATGAGACCTTTTAAAAAGAAAAATTATAGCACTTCTAGCAGAATATAAAAGTTATTCGGGTTTCACATGGGATACGGGTTCATATTCCCTGTCTGTGCCCTATAGTCCCTTCGCCTGACGGCTCAGGGGATATAAAACAGACAAGGAATATGAACCCGTATCCCCTGTGAAGATTATGATAATAACATTGTGTTTAGCAATGACTATGCCAAAATAGTGGTCAGGGTTGAGACCATAGTGCACGACCCTTCGGGTCGTGCACTATGTGTATTCAACCCTGACCACTATTTTGGCATAGTCATTGCACGACCCGAAGGGTCGTGCACTATGGTCTCAACCCTGACCACTATTTTGGCATAGTCATTGCTAAACACAATGTTATTATCATTATTATGCTGACTGTGTCATTAATTTTCATCTTTTAATTACAATTTCCAAGTTAATAAATAAATGTTCTTTTCATTTGGTTACTATTAGTTTAAATTCCTATATTTCAAATAGTTGCATAATGTCATGGAAATTTGAAAAATAACTTTTTATGGCGGATCTCAAAAATTCCTTTATTTCATGATATAAAATGAAGAGATAAGTAAAATGAATGGTCACAAGTGGGGTAAACACTTTATTTTATTAGAAATATTACCAAATTAAGGTTGTTTCTATGACAGTAGATCCCTACAAGCAAGATTTCATCACTATTTGATTGACAATACTGTAGCTCCGCCTACCAAGTCACGTGACAGGCATAGTACATGGCTGCAGGTATACTATGCCAAAATAGTATATTAGACACTATTAATGCAGTTTCTTACAGGAAGCATAATAATCCCGAATAACATGTAATATTTGTTCGGATTGAAAAAGCAATATATATACAATTTTGCTTGGAATAAAGCTTATTGAGATTCTTTTCTTTTCGTGCTATCATCTATTCTGCAATCATTGGGAAATCAGTGAAGGGATATGGGGTAACTGCACATGAGACAAAGTGTCTACCAATTCACGGTTATACAAGCGGTATTGTTGTATTTCATCTTCGAGTCATTTTCAAGTAACCATGAGGCCTTCAACAATGAGCTTTTCTCATATCTGTTAGTAAGTGCAAGTCCGTAGGACTAGTTTGAGTAGAATTAATTGCTAGATGTCGAGCAACGCTACATCTATGTTATTTCACCTCATGGATGAAGGATCGTAAACAAACATAAATTTAACTGGCAACAACAACAACAACAACAAATACTGTAAGTGTAATTCAAATTACCGTCATACGTAACCCTACAAAAAGAACAGCGGTAGACAATCACAACATATAAACAGCTACAGTGCATTTATTGAGTCAATAGTAAGAATGCTTGGCATAATAAATCATGAGACATGTGCACAATTAAAAGGCGGTAATCCATGAAAACACTAATACGTTCTAAAACTTTTTACAGAACAAAAGCAAGAAAAATCATGATGTTTGGATTAAAGACTTTAGAACTACTTAGCGTCACTGTGTTACTAAGCATACCAGTAATCACCGCCCAGAATTGGTTCTGGTACCTGTCAACAGCAGTTACCCTTTCGTATGCAGGTTATATAATATACAGAAGTTCTGCTGTAAAGCGGATTGAAATCAATGGACAAGGTGTATTCATTACTGGCTGTGATTCAGGTATGGTTCATCTTCATTTTATTTCCAAATCCCTATAAATACATGTTAAGATTAAGCAAAGTGTTCAACAGATCTTAGGACTTAATGTAAATTTTATTTTTTAAATGATAAGTTTTAATACACCATGCCAGTCATTATATGTATAGTGTACATACAAGTCATAATTACTATAATTATTTTACCTTTTAGCGAGCACATCTTACTTTTATTTATTTTTTAACATGCACATTTTAAATCGCGATTCACTATTCTTAACTGTATAAATATATAAAAAAAATGATTTAAATACGTGGCGACACGGTGACCCGTCTTAGAGGGTGAGTATCCATTACAAAACAGAACAGAACAGACTTTTGCAGGAAAATGTCGATAGAATAAAACAACTAAAAACAAACATAAATTTATCACTGCATGAAATGATACGTTTAAAAAATTTTAAAAATTATTAAATTTCTAGTTTAAAATTTAATTTTAATTTACCGTCATTTATAGAAAAGATTTAAGTAAATTTAATAAAATTTTTAAATCTAAGATTTAATCTGATTTACATGCAGTTTTCGGAGTATTAAAATCCAAATTTACACAAATTTAATATTCTTTTTAAACTTCAAGTTTAGTTAGAAATAATATTAGTTTACTTTAACTTTAAATAAGAAATCCAATAGAATTTAATATACTCAGTAAACTTCTAATATACTAAAAAATAAGCTAGTTTTCTTAAAGCTTAAATTACAACTTTACTGAAAATAAATGATGGTTTAAATTGTAGTTTAATTAGTTTAAACGTATATTTTAGATAATTTTAAATAAGTTATATAAATGATTTAATTGAGGTTTAAATATGATTTTTTATTGAATTTAAAAAGTAATAAAATGGAAAAAAATTAATGTTGCATCACAGCATATGCAAGTCTTTGATCAGAGTATGCATATTATTTCGAACCAAAAGATATCGCGAGAAAATATGGTTTCAATTTTGAATATTTGTGGGTGTTTTTTAGCTTGATATCATCCTGTGAATTATAAGACCAGGGTCAGGTTTTTATGATTACAGTGTTATGTTAGAAGTGTTCCCTAATCGATGAAATACATCGATCTTTTATGTCGGCCATGGAATGAAATAAATCTTTAATTCTGGGAAGCATAAGGTGTCCACAGCAAAGTTACACATTCCCTCCCAGCCGATATCATCCAAGAATTACCCTCCTTGTTGCTTATATTCTTTTTCAAATGTTGAAATACAAAATACACAATATCTTCTGGAACAAAAACTATGCCTTTGATGGTGTCACTTGAACTGTTAAAAAAAAATTAAAAACAAATAATCGTAGAGTACGAATAGGACAAAAGACAAAAATGAGGAAACAGATAAGCAAATATCAAATACCTTAGAAAGCTTAATTGTTGTTTCCTGTACCGGATTTGAATTGCTACCGGAATTGGCATGTTCAACACGGCGGGTGTCTAATGAGAAGCAGGAGATGCTTACTCCACAGGTGCGCCCATGTTTTTTTTTTTCATTGGGTCATCTTTGTATGTGTGGGTGTGTTTTCATTTTTCTTTTATCTGCCGTACTCATGGTTTGTCTCTGTTTCTTTATTTTTCTGATGTCGCCATTGTCCTGGATTATTCGTTTTAAATTGATGGTTCGGTTCCCACTTATTTTAATACAATTACACTATATATAGACTTTATGATAAACAACAAATTTACGCTAATTGTACAAGTAAATAGATTTCAAGAGTCTCCTTTCTTCAGTTCTAATGACATTTCTTAAAAAGGAACCCATCTTATGTACTTGTATTAGTGTTTATACTTCTGTTCGTTTATAATTTTATAACATTTGTCAGTTTGTTTGGTTATAATGTAGACAGATAAGATAAACAATGCAGAAGGGAGATACTCTTTAAATATAAACCAAGTTTTCTAAATTTTCTAAAGTGCAAATTTCGAGATAAAATCGGTTTTCATGCCACCACCCAAGTACTGGCTACTTTTATTTCTTATTTGTATACAATAGTTTATTACGTTTTGTATCAAATTCCCCAAAGGTTGCCCGGGAAATGAGGTTCATTTATTTATTACAAAATGGGAAATATTTGGTAGTTATTTTTTGACTTCACAATATTTTTTGTCGGCTAACATTATTGAATTTAGAAAAAAATTTATCCAACTATGTTAGCGAATCGGAATAAAGTTTTTTTTTTTTCATTGCAAAACCTCTCATTGTTTACATTTGTCTTCCAGTTCCTGGGCACTTTTATGACGTCACAATGTAAACAAAATGGTGGCTCTGCTAAAGTTATCAGCGACCTAGTTTCTGGTTTTTAGCTCACCTGGCTATAGCCAGGATGAGCTTTTGCCATCACTTTTCGTCCGTCGTCCGCCCGGCGTAAACTTTTCATTCAAAGATCTTCTTCTCTGAAACTACTGGGCCAATTGAAACCAAACTTGGCCACAATAGTCCTTAGATGGTCCCCTGCAAAAAAGTAGTTTTTTATATTAATTCGTACATTATACTTACCACATTAACAAATAGAATATTCGCGCGTTTTAGTGTCTCATTCGCAATGTTTTGAGATGACCCAAAATTAAACATCACGTGATGTTGTCATCTCATAGTGGTCATGTGACCATCACACCTGTAATACGTAATCAACATACCTGTAACAAATTCGCGCCAGTCTAAAATTTTGCGTTGAATTGAGAAGGTGTCTCGAAATTTTCGGTCAATTTTCAATGGCAAAATTCTGTATATTTGTCATGATTTTTGATAGTATATTGGATGTTTGGATTGTGAATCCAATAAATACGAAACTAAACTAGGATTATCTCTACTCACTGGTCCCGCCATCTTGAACGTACGACCAGGACGATTTGTGTGTAGTTTTTGGTGCCCGAGCAGAAGGGACGGAAGCTAGCCAGACTTCTGGTACGAAATCTAGAGAATGTCTTAACGGACATTAAATCTCAGTATGACGCTGGTAAGAAGCGTTCGAGGATATCGTTCATGATTCTTTTCGATATAGAATCTGTTTACGAATGTAACTTTTTGACAGTCTGTATCGTTTTGTTGTGTACACATAAATAAAGTTTTATTTATCTGTCAAGAGAAACAGAACAAGGAGAGTTCGGATCTGCCTATATCTGTTTCTGACACTTCGGGTCACGTCCCTTCAGGGGAGCGTATGCCGATACTGTCATTAGATGCTAATTAGGGTCCCCTAGAATTAGCCAAAAAAAAGTGACAAAAATGACTTTGACATCATGTCAGAAATGTCATAACAGTTCAATCAGGTCAAGAGGATTTACATTAACTGTTAATATTTCTGCTGTCACAGATTCTTTTGTAAGTTAGTTGGAAATGGCAATTTTAAAATCTGCTAGTCTTCAACATTTGTTTAGATTCTCAACAGGAGAATGTAAAAAAAGTTACTTTTTCAAACATAATGTTTCACACCGAATGAAAAAAAAAACAACACAGGGTAGTGTTGGTCTTGTCTTTGGTCAGTCATAGATGGCCATATAGAAAGATAGTATTGATGCAGTAGTCCGGATGGTTGACTGTTATTCAGTATATGCTAGAGTTAACAGTAATTTTATGTACATGTTGTAGTTTCAAGTTTTGTTTCATTTACTTGGACCATTAATGTGCATTGATGTCACAAACAAACGGTTTATAATTATTTATTAAATACATGTACATCTCTATAACATGCTGAGAAACTTGGTTTTCAGTGACAGATCTCTACTAGAATGTTTAAAATAAATAAATAAATAAAAACTTAGGTTTTATATATAAATATATATATATATATATAGTAGAAATTTACTACTTCATTGAAGGACCTTTAAAGACAATAACAAATTTGTCAGACTATAAGGGATGTTTTCTGCCAGGCTCATTAGTCCTTGGACCAAACATGTAGAAATGTGGCTTAAATATATGTTCTTGTACACATGTAATTGTTGAGATTTTGTGTAGTGTGCATTTACTCAATATCTTTCCATTGTCGATTAGAATTATAACAACTGATCATGATTCAGGCTTGTCGGATCTAAACGAAATGAGGTCTAAATATCATGAAGTCTAAATAACGACTTTAAAATTACCACAATGAGTTGTGTTTTAAAGAGTATTTTTAACTACCCTTTTGGGAAGGAACATAAATATATATATATATATATGTTTAAATACCTAAACTATTAAAAAAAAAATAATAATAAATGAAGGCTAATTTTTGGAACTAAATAGAAGTTTTCCTGTATAAACAAGAATACCAGATTTAAACAATAGTCATACTTCTTCTGTTTCCTGAAAGCAACAGTAGTGGCTATTGGAAAGTAATTTTAACATCAATTAATGTGTCCAGAAAGCACAATATAATTCCTTGTCAATATTTCTTTGGGATTCAGAAAAGATAAAAAACAGACAATTGCTTCTGTTATCATGGTTATAATTAAAAAGAGTTACAATTAAGACGGTAAAATCTCTTTGGTCAAGGATGAAGTAAACTTATGTTTCCAAATAAAATGTAGATATTCTCTTAAGGGAACCAAATATTTTCTTTAAACATATATATACATGTATATATGTGTATTAGAAATGGTTCAATCAGACAAGAACATATTTTTACAGTACCATCTTCTGTTTTCCAAAGAAAAAGCAAACAAAATGACAACCAAACTGACACCTCTAATTTTTAAACATTTTAAATAAATTTCTTTCAAAATGGACACAAAACTAATAAATTTAATATGACCAAATGGTTTGGGCAATTTTGTGTCAATCTGTTTGGCATGCATGTATGCCTATTTACCGGTATACCACTTCTTCAAAACCAAAGAAACTGTTGTTTTGTACAGATAGACAATATATGTACTTATAAAATAAATAATGTTCATTTGAGGAACCTTCACTCCAAGAATCTTAAATTTTGTTACAGTGGTTACATATTTGAAATCAAATTTACATCTGCTGGAATACTTGGACAATTGGCTTAAAGTAAACCAAATAAAGTTTCATTGGTTATGAAAATGACAACAATGTGTTATTTTGATGGTTACTCTAGGGTTTATAATAAACAAAGAAAAAAATACAAAATCTACCAGTCAGACTTACACATGGACATGGGTATTGTGTTCCCACCAATGGATATACATGTATTTCAAATTTAGAAAAATTTACTTCATAATTTGGTTTTTGGAGGTAATTTTCACGAGGTTTACCTTTTGCTCAAGATCTGAAATCACATTATGGGTGATGGGTAAATTGGACCACCATGCACAAAGGCTGATATTTAGTATCAACTAACAACACTGTTACGGACGTTAAATGCTTCCAACACAGGTTATGGAGGTTATTTTATGAATTTGTATTTCTTGAGGAATGAATTACACTGGAAATTAAGTAGCACATAAATTGTCTTGAAATGAAACTGCTTTTATGGGTTAACTATTTCATTTGTTTTACCCAAAACGACCTTACAAGCAATATCCAAGTCTTTTAAATCTGACAATAGAATTATGGCCGTTGACCACTTACAATATTATTGAAAACAACTTGTATGGTGGTTGGGCAAGAAGAATGTCTTGACCACAGGATAACTTGACCAACAGTATGGTCAACAAATAAATCGTCGGTCATATATTTTATCTTTTGAGAAACAAATAATACATGTTTATTTCAAAAGAAAATGAAATTAAAACAATTTTCCTTTTGTTTGCTTTGGTTGAAACTGTGAGTGCTTTAGCACTGAATACTTAAGCACTAGGCACTAAGCACTTCGACCATATCCAAAACAAAAAACAAAAAAAAACGTAGTAACTTGTGCATTCTCTTCTTTTTTACTGGTAATATGTTACATTTTCTTTACAATTTCTCGCCAATGTTGCCAAGGAAATGCTATTTTCCTCATAGTACAGAACTACTAGACATCTAGATGCAGTTACCTTTACTACAAACTCTTGATCATGAGTAAATCACAGTTATCTTTGAAATTCCTCAATGGGAAATCTTAAGAATTTAACTCTCCTACAAAGAATTTAAAGCATTGGGTTTTCTGAATCGACCAGAGAACTTCATCACTGCATTACGGTATAAAATCATATCAGTAGTTGGTGTGGTGAGAGGGATATCAATCCTTTTCCACTTCATACCAGACAAAGTTTTTCCTGGCTTTGTTATTTCAGTCTAATTTGCTATTAGAACTATATCAGGCTATTAGACCATAACATTAGCAACTTCACCACCACTGCAAAATTGTCCTGTAGGACGATAAGCATACATTGTCTCGTTTGATCAAATATGGGTTTCAATCAAGACTCCTTGAGCATAACTACTCCCTGAATGATTTTGAGAATAGTTCTTGTCACATTACAAGAACCTTTGTTTGAACTTCACAAAATAGCTCAATGGAAATTAACTAAATTCGAAACGTTTTCCTTTGCTATTACAACTTTTCTTAGGTGTAGTGATGTTCAGTTTTCAAGAGTCAATTATGGCGGGTTTCCTGGCTCTTTAACGTATTATATTTGCAATTCTTCAATGAACATACCAATATTCCTAAAGTAACACATATAACAAGTCCTTCTAAACTCCCGTCTTTTATTTGCCAATCAACTAATCAAGATTCTATAGAAATTCTATTGTATACCAATTTGTACTGCCTGAAGGGATTAACCTTGATACTCCAGTAATGACAAATTGGTATACAAAAGAATTCTATAGAATCTTGATTGGTTGATTGACAAAGAAAAGATAGGAGTTTTGAAGGAGTTGTTATAGGTGTTACTTGAGGAATATTGGTATGTTCATTGAAGAATTGCAAATATAATACGTTATTGAGCCAGGAAATCCGCCATAAATTCAATAGTCAGGGAAACTTTCATTAAACATAGTTTATCAAAACATAAAATAGACAGGATGTTTTTCATGTACAGAATTTTATTTCTTGTTTTTCAGAAAACAATGTATAGATCCTTAATGTGCTTAATGCTTAAAGTAATAGGCAAATCTTTTGTCTCTTTAAAAAAGAAAAGTCATAATTCTCATGATGACTTCAAGTTGTAGAAGAACATCATGAATTGAATGAACGCGACATATAATTGGAGAGATTTCATCCAATGTACATCTGCTCCAATTATTTTCCATGTACAATTACTCCTCAAGGTTTCCATGTACATTTACTCCATAAGGTTTACTTATTCATTTACTACATCTGCATGTACTCTTAACACTTCAAACTGCATACTCATCTAGATGTGAAACTAAATGAATATTACCCCTACTTGGGCTTTATACAAATTTGAAAGGCTTCCTGAATAAGTCGATAATCAAAGCAGCAGATTGGGCTGCATTATCTATTTCTGTAAGGTTTCATTCAAGAAATTTAGTTTCTCACAAATATTTGCATGTTCAATAAATTTAATATTTGATATAATAAACGTCTTACAGCATAGAATGCTGATGTTTTTATCCTGATGGAACCTGTTCTGTTACCATCTTGTATAACTACCAGTATGATATTTGGTAAAAGAATTATAATAAATTAAGAATTCATGTGCTCTTTTCTATGAACAGTTATAAACTGTTGGATATTTCATATGTATGTTGTGATGATAAGATGATCTGAGAATCACAGAAATTTATCCAACCACATTTAAAGGATACTTTGTAATCTGGAAAGTATTCTATTTGTTAATGTGGTAAGTATAATATACGAATTAATATAAAAATGGATATTTTTGAATCTCAAGAAGAGATTTTAATATTAATTAAAGTACATTATACTTACCACAGACCATCCAACCACCCCAACATAAATTTCTTTATTGTAATTATAGTGCCAAAAATTTTAGACTGGCGCGAATTAGTTACAGGTATGTTGATTACGTATTACAGGTGTGATGGTCACATGACCACTATGAGATGACAACATCACGTGATGTTTAATTTTGGGTCATCTCAAAACATTGCGAATGAGACACTAAAACGCGCGAATATTCTATTTGTTAATGTGGTAAGTATAATGTACTTTAATTAATATAAAAATCTCTTCTTGAGATTCAAAAATATCCATTTTCAGATCCGCGCTATATCCAAGATGGCCGCCAGCGGGGATCATAGTTTTAACATTGTACACTATGGGAAAAGACATCCAATGATCTTCTCCTCTGAAACTACTCAGCCAATTGAAATTGAACTTGGCCACAATTGTCCTTAGATGGTCCGTTGCAAAAAAGTTGTTTTTCAGATCCGCGCCATATCCAAGATGGCTGCCAGCGGGGATCATAGTTTTAACATTGGACCCTATGGGAAAAGACATTCAAAGATCTTCTTCTTTGAAACTACTGGGCCAATTGAAACCAAACTTGGCCACAATAGACCTTAGATGGTCCCCTGCAATAAAATTGTTTTTCAGATCCGCGCTATATCCAAGATGGCCGCCAGCGGGGATCATAGTTTTAACATTGTACACTATGGGAAAAGACATCCAATGATCTTCTCCTCTGAAACTACTCAGCCAATTGAAATTGAACTTGGCCACAATTGTCCTTAGATGGTCCGTTGCAAAAAAGTTGTTTTTCAGATCCGCGCCATATCCAAGATGGCTGCCAGCGGGGA
>MJUU01004730.1:3324-40251 GCA_002080025.1 Modiolus philippinarum | reverse complement strand
TAAGCTTTCAGTTATATGTCAGCGGATTTGGCGTAGCTCTTACTGTTTCCGAGCTATGAGGGGCCGATGGGGGCCAAAATCGTAAATTTACAGATAACCTAAAAATTTATTTTTCGTCGGATTTCGATGGGATTTTTTTCTTTGGATTCTACTTGATGTAAGCTTTCAGAAGTATTTCAACGGATTTGACGTAGCTCTTGCCGTTCCCAAGCTATGAGGGGCCGAAGGGGGCCAAAATCGTAAATTTACAGATTACCTTAAATTTATTTTTCATCGCATTTCGATGGGATTTTTTTCTTTTGATTCCTCTTGATATAAGCTTTCAGCATCATGTCAATGGATTGGGCGTAGCTCTAACCGTTTCTGAGCTATAGAGGGTCAAAGAGGAATCATAAGGAGTCATAAGGGCTAATTTTTATTTTCCCTAGTTTGTGTCCAGCTAATTACTTGGTCAGTCTCCTTATTGCGTTCATCTAATTATTGTGTCAAGCTCTTTCCTATGTCCATACTCACTTTAAATTACACTTTTTCAAATTTCAGTGGACGACATGCTGCGGTCGTATCATGCTGCGCTCGGCGTAGCCCTTTATTATTTTGTGTATTGATGGTGGTAATTTGTTTACAAAATCAAAAACAGAAAATATAATAGATTCTTTATCCAATTAAGATTTATTTCTTGCGAAACGGATAAAAAGGATATTGCTTGTCAAACATAGGGAGAATTACCGTGATAACTTCGGGTCAACCTCTTGATAAGTTCGGGTCAACCGGATATGGCTTTTGTGGAAGGGCTCTGCAGGCTGAGATAGGCGGAGGGAAAGACGATAACAATTTTTCTTTCTTTTATTTTTGTTAAGTTGACTTAGATATGACTGTGTGCTCACTTATTTTGATAAACTGTTACAGGATTTGGTTATAGTTTGGCGAAACATTTAGATAAGTTAGGATTTACAGTATTTGCTGGGTGTTTATTTATAAATGGAGATGGGGCTAATACATTACGATCAAGCACTACAGGGCGTATGCATGTAATTGAAGTAGATGTTACTAAAGATGACAGTGTATCTAAAGCTGTAAGCTATGTTAGCAGCAAAGTGACTGAGAAAGGTATGTGTTCCGATTCCTATAATATTATGTGTTCCGATTTCTATAATATTTTATGATGAAGATAAGTAAGAATGATTTTCTCTGACCGTTTGTCCGACTTCAAATCCCTAGTCATATTGGTTACAAATGCGCAATTATTCACAATGCTATTTCCATAGGGGGGTACCCCAGTGTGACGCAATTCTAAAAATAGATGCAACCGAATTTCAACTCCGGGGGTCCCTCTAATAATTTGTCGGTACTGAGATCTTTCAAATTTCGGAATGAAAAATGGGGGTTCCCATTGCTCTTCTTGGTGAAAATAGGGGCTATAAAAAGGGTCGGTATTTTTTTAGAAAATATTTTAAATCCGACCCCTGACATAAACATATCCGGGATTCAGGTCAAAGATATAAAAAGTGAATAAATATTAATGAATTCTATATTACTAGTGTATAGGTGATTTTATTATAATAAGTTTCCACCAATCGCAAGTACTGCATTGATTAATTCTGAATTTCATCTTGGGGTAAAAAACTAGATGCATTCCGAACAACAGTAATTGCGCAATTGTAACCTATTATCATGTTCTCGCCTTTGTTTCAAATTCTGAACAGTTAGTATATGTACTCGTCTCTGATTAAATTCTGAACATAATTGTATGTTTCATCTTTGTTTCAATTCTGAACAGAAATTGTATGTTCTCATGTGTGTTTCAATTGTGAACAGTAAGTGTATGATCTTGTCTTTGTTTCAAATTCTGAACAGCAAGTTTATTCGAGCTGTAGTGATTTTTCTTATCAGGGACAGGCAGTATGTTATTTTATTCTGTTTTCCAATTTATCAATGCGAAGACAAATAAAGCTACAACGTTCGTTTACTATTTGTCACAAAATTAACTTCTAAGCAGATATTAAGATTATTTGGTAAATGTCTAAATTTCATCACGAAGAATTACTTTTAGGGAATGCATTCCCGTGGGAATCTAGCCAGGGATAATTTGTGTGAAAAATGGTAATCAAATAAACTGAGTTATTGTGACTACTCAAAGTCCTTTCCGACATACTGGGTACAACCAATTCTAATTAGGATGCCAACCGTTTGTGCAAATACAAGGGAGAGGGATTGTAAAGCCTTTGCTTGTCAATAATCCACTGAAAAGGTTTATAAATAGTCACAGCAATGTCATCTTGTACCCCTTTTAAGGAATGAATGACTCACATTTAAGAACACTCTTTACAGCATATAATATCATATTATTTGTTTCTCACAGAACAATACCACTACTTAATTCACGATCCATCCAGTAATTACAAATTTGTGCAAATAGACATTCATACATGTTAAAATTCCCTCTTAGATTATGGCATTTAAATGTAATTTTCGGCCATTGTAAGTGTTTTCTGTTACATAAATGTAGATGAAGAACAACAATAAAAGCGTTGTCCCATTGCTTGTTTTTGCAATGTTTTTGCAATGTATTTGTAGATACTTTGTCTCATTTGCATGTACTCCTTATCCTCCCAATACTTATAGGATTTCAACCGATGTGTTTACTTAATCAACCAAAATTGTAAGTAAAAAAAATCACAAAATACAAAATTAATAGCAGAACATAGAATAGAAACACTGATATGACAAAGGATGAAAAAAAACACATTACTAGCATGATCTCCATTCAGTAAATGATTTTTCCGTGAAATTAAAAAACCATGACCAATGGACTGTACTTAGATTCTAGTTTACGAGTATTGGGCTTTTGCCAAGAACAAAGGGAGGGCGTTTCTTATGAACTGGAGTAGGTATAATACGGTATATTGTATAAATCTCTTCGAAATACTAAAACATTAACTAATAATATTTCATTCAAGGGTAACATTTTTTTCGAGCCTTTTCAAAGAAGACAATTTTAGCATAAAGTTATTGGAAGCCAATTGGTACGATTAAATAGAGACGAACAATTAGTGTGAGAGTACATATCCCAAAATAAACAGTGAAACGAGAAAAATTTGTAGGATGAGCTTGTTAAAATAAGATGTAAATGCACTTTAAAATTCAATTAATTTCGATTCGTACAAAGAGCACAATACCTGTATTAAAACAAATGAAAAAAAGTCAACCTGACCAAAAATCATAACTTTTATGCAAACTTAATTAGCCCAATGAGACACTAATGGATAATAATGCTTCGGTCGCATCGTCATCAAGATTTCTCTGAGTTGCACCTATATTTAGGGGAAAATATATATTTCACTCCTAACGACAGGAATGATATCACAATTCACACTTTTTTGCAAGTTACTTTTGTCACTGGTACTGAGAAGTTACGATAGGTTCCACTATAAAACACAAACTACAATATCCTTATATTTTTTGTATAACCTTTTAATAATAAAAAAAACAGTTAAACGTCTTATGTTTGAGGTAATTCAATTCTAGAATTCTAAAACAAGATTTTAGTCAAACTTTGGATCAGATGTTACATGATACCGTAAACATTTTTTTTAATTTTGTTTTATAGCAATTTGTTATCTTTTCCAAAATCAGGTCTGTGGGCTGTTGTTAATAATGCAGGAATAGCGGGTTATGGAGAGGTTGAATTTTGCACCATGGATATATATCGAAAAGTAGCCGAGGTGAATCTTTATGGTCTTATACGTACAACTAAAGCATTTCTACCACTTATAAGGAAATCTAAAGGTTGGTGTATTCAAACTGCAACTTAATGATTTGACAGAACTTGAGTTTCAAGTGTAAGATTGCGACACTCTTTTTAAGTCTCCCAAGCGAAGTTGGGAGACTTGTTGTTTTTGTTGCGTTTCTTATTATGTCACCCTAGACTTTGTCGGGGTGACATGTTGTTATTCTACGTTTCTTCTGATTATTATTATTATGTCACCCCAGAATTTGTCGCGGCGACATGTTGTTATTTTACGTTTCTTCTGATTATTATTATTCTTATTATTATTATGTCACCCCAGACGTAGTCTGGGTGACATGTTGTTACTCTACGTTTCTTCTTCTTTATTATTCTTCTTGTTTTTTTTTTTTCTTCTTCCAATAATTTTTGTCCGAGCGATTATTTTTTAAAAGACTGGACCATTTGATTTCAATTTTTGCACAAAGTTGGAACACTATCTTAAGTTATATGCTATGCGTTCAAAATTTTCAAAATGGTCGCCATTTCCAAAATGGACGCCAAAATACGTCAAAATTTCGACGTTTTCAGATTTCAACGAAAATTGATTTCTAGGTAGATTTTACTTTGCACAAAGTTGGAACACTATCTGAAGTTATATGCTGTGCGTTTAAAATTTTCAAAATGGCCGCCATTTCCAAGATGGCCGCCAAAATACGTCAAAATTTAAACGTTGTCAGAATTCAACGAAAACTGATTTCTAGGTAGATTTTGACGCTGCGAATAAGGTGGAATCATCGAATGGGGAGTCTTGGGTGACATCCGCTATTGCTCACAATTGCAAATCTAGTTATTTTTCTTATTCTTCCAATAATTCTTGTCCGAGCGATTATTTTGAAAGGCCGTTGGATGGATTGTTTTCAAAATTTGCACAAAGTTGGACCACCATCTGAAGTTGTATGCTGTGCCTTTAAAATTTTTTTGGAAAGTCCTTTACTTAGTTTGCCGAAATTTTTTTCGATCCGTGAAAAAACATGGCCGCCAGCGCAGAACATAGTTTAACATGGGACCCTATGGGAAAAGCAAATATTTGCTATCTCCTCTGAAGTTACTGAAGGAAATTGAACCAAACTTTACAGGAATGATGTATGGAAGGTCCTTTACTTAATTTGCTGAAATTTGTTCAATCCGTGGAAAAACATGGCCGCCAGCGCAGAACATAGTTTAACATGGGACCCTATGGGAAAAACATATATTTGCTATCTCCTCTAAAGCTACTGAAGCAAATTGAACAAAACTTTACGAGAATGCTGTATGGAAGGTCTTTTACTAAGTTTGCCGAAATTTTTTTCGATCCGTGAAAAAACATGGCCGCCAGCGCAGAACATAGTTTAACATGGGACCCTATAGGAAAAGCAAATATTTGCCATCTCCTCTGACGTTACTGAAGCAAATGGAACCAAACTTTACAGGAGTGATGAATGGAAGGTCCTTTACTTAGTTTGCCGAAATTTTTTAGATCCGTGAAAAAACATGGCCGCCAGCGCAGAACATAGTTTAACATGGGACCCTATGGGAAAAGCAAATATTTGCTATCTCCTCTGAAGTTACTGAAGGAAATGGAACCAAACTTTACAGGAATGATGTATGGCAAGTCCTTTACTTAGCTTGCCGAAATTTTTTCAATCCGTGGAAAAACATGGCCGCCAGAGCAGAACATAGTTTAACATGGGACCCTATGGGAAAAGCATATATTTGCTATCTCTACTGAAGCAAATTGAACCAAACTTTACGAGAATGCTGTATGGAAGGTCCTTTAATAAGTTTGCCGAAATTTTTTCGATCCGTGAAAAAACATGGCCGCCAGCGCAGAACATAGTTTAACATGGGACCCTATGGGAAAAGCAAATATTTGCTATCTCCTCTGAAGTTACTGAAGCAAATGGAACCAAACTTTACAGGAATGATGTATTGAAGGTCCTTTACTTAGTTTGCCGAAATTTTTTCGATCCACAAAAAAATATGGCCGCAAGCACAAAAAATATTTTTACATGGAACCCTATGGGAAAAGCATATATTGACTATCTCCTCTGAAGCTACTGAAGAAAATTGAACCAAACTTTACAGGAATGATGTATGGAAGGTCCTTTTCTTAGTTTGCCGAAATTTTTTTCGATCCGTGAAAAAACATGCCCGCTAGCGCAGAACATAGTTTAACATGAGACCCTATGGGAAAAGCAAATATTTGCTATCTCCTCTGAAGTTACAGAAGCAAATGGAACAAAACTTTACAGGAATGATGTATGGAAGGTCCTTTACTTAGTTTGCAGAAATTGTTTCGATCCGTGAAAAAACATGGCCGCCAGCCCAGAACATAGTTTAACGTGGGACCCTATGGGAAAAGCATATATTTGCTATCTCCTCTGACGCTACTAAAGCAAGTTGAACCAAACTTTACAGGAATGATGTATGGAAGGTCCTTTACTTAGTTTGCCGAAATTTTTTCGAAAGAAGGTCCTTTGCAAAAATTATTCATTTCAATAGGATCAGACAAAAAACATGGGTGCTAATGAAGAACATAGCTAAACATTTGACTCCATTGGACAGGAAACATCTTATTTAGTCGTGTATGGCGTAGAAGCATTTTGCCAGGTGAGCGATACAGGCTCAGTCTCTGAGCCTCTAGTTTTTTCTTCTTCCAATTATCTGTGTCCGAGCGATTGTTTTGAAATGGTTGGATGGAATGATATCAAACTTTGCACAAAGTTGGACCATCATCTGAAGTTGTATGCTGCGCAATAAACTTTTCAAAATGGCCGCTATTTCCAGAATGGCCGCCAAAATAGGTCAAAATTTCTACGTCCGATTCCAACGAACATTGATTTCTAGGTAGATTTTGAGGCTGCGAATAAGGTGGAATCGTCAAATTGGTGGTATGGGATTACATCGGATCTCGGAGACCATCAGACATAGAGCTTTGAATCTTTGTTGGAAGTTAGCCCAATATATCTTGTTGTGCAAAAGACAAAAAAATCGTCAAAAGGGGTTCATTAAGGGTACATTTGAGGGGGTTCAAATGGGGGTAGGGTCGCCAATGTTAACCCTATGGGAAAATGAAATTTTGAATGTTTTTCACCATATTTCTCATTGTTTTTCATAAAACTTTTATCACTACTTCATACAACTTCATAGGAAAGGTGTGTATCATGTAAGAAAGGATTCAAAAGCATTGGAAATTTCAAAATAACTACTCTTGCCATGGAAACCAAACAAAAAAAATGGAAATTTTGAGAAAATAATCGTTAATGTTGATGACTATATTTTGATAGCAGCAATAGGTATTACTTGTGAAATAAGGGGTACCCCTGCCCAAATTTGTTTTTGAAGGGGGTCTAGAATTGAATGTAATGGATAAAAGAGTATTTGGTTGCAATGGAAACAAATCCAGAACACTATTTATTGAAAAATAAATGGAATTTCTTATTAAAGAAGGCATTTTGAGAAAATGTTTTGATTTCAGCAATATGTATAAACTCATTTATAAGGGGAACCCCTGCTAAATTTCCTTTTCAGAAGGGAGTCTTGTAATGCCCTGAAATCCAAAATGGTAGTTTGTTTGGGAGACTTTTGTGTTTCGTTCTGCGAACAAAGTTATAATTTGTTGTTATTATTTTGGGACATATAATGCACTGCTGTGTTAATATTTATAACATACCTGCCATTTTTTTTATCTAAAAGCGGTTTTGTTAATATTTTGTGTAAGTTGTGTAAATGCTTTGTGTAGGTTGTCTATTTACTTTGTGTAGGTTGTGTGTATACTTTGTGTGGGTTGTGTATATACTTTTTGTAGGTTGTGTAAATACTTTGTGTTATAAAAAGTTGTGTAAAGGATTACTTACATACTTGTTTACAACCCAAAATACTCAATGGTAAATTATTTTGCAAAAGCCCATCAGATGAAATTATTTTCAGACAGACGTGGTTACTGAAAAATTTCATTTTACTGATATGAAGTTCTAACGCTATATATGATTTTAAATATGCAGCTATAGAAGAACTTAATTCGAGAAGCTACACTTGAAGCTATAAGGGTCTCTTATCTTTGCTACACACTATTCTCATATCGTTTTAATTTTAGCAGTATATGCACTTCAGTGATATAAAATATCGAATTGACCATCTGCAGACAATAAAAATTACAAGTTTGGTATTTAATTATCGCTTGCTGGATGTCTCGGCTTGTGGACTGTTTGTCCATGAAAGTTACAAGTCCGGTATTTAGTTATCGCTAGGTGGATGTCTCGGTTGGTGGACTGTTAGTCCACAAAAATTACAAGTTCGGTATTTAGTTATCGCTCGGTGAATGTCTAGGCTTGTGGACTATTAGTCCACGCAGGAATTCACCGGCCACTGTGTCAGTACTTCGGTTCTAAACCGTAACTTGCAATATCCCAATTTCAAGGAGTATCTCCCTTATTCATAGCTCTGTATTAGCCGATTTGTCTTTCGATCAAGATCATATTCAATTTGGTGGTTTGTTATTTTATAGCCGAGAGCATGTCCGAAAGTTGCGATTGAACGACTCAATGCATGCTCTAATCAAAATGCAAAAAAACTTCAGTTTCAAATTTCGAAACTGTTACATAAAACTGGTTGACCAACTCATATCTGCTCCCATAAAATTAAGAGATTTCTAATTTCAAGCATCACCAAGATATTCGTTGAGGAGGGGTACACTGGTTAGAAATAAGCATTTGTTTGTGACCTTCTCGTATCCAGGGATGCTCTTGCAAATTTTATCAGTTGAAATACATATAGCAATTTGATAATACAAATCTTAACACGCCAATGATTATCAAAATTAACAGTTATAGTGAGGTCGCAATGTGTCAATACAATATTTTGATATTTGCCGTACCATGTAACGTCATACGTTTGTTCTACAAGTTCACGATTTAAGAAACGGGAGGCAATGAGTTCAAAAAGTGACGAAACACTATTCTTCTTTCGTATGCAGTTACAGTAGAAGTAAGGTATATTGGCTCTCAGAATCTGGTGTCTTTCTGGAATTATAGATTCAGAGTACATAGAGTTAAACTTGTTTACTTTCTGATCTTTTTGTTTTGCCATTCTATTTTGTCTGAGCTGACAAATTTGTAAAAAACTGATGAAATCTCAGAGAACAACGACTTTTGGATAAGAATTTCGATCAGCTTTAAAAAACACTGTTAAAGTTAAACGTCAAAGGTCATAAAACTTTTATAACACGAATAGGTAGAAAGCAGTTATAGTCATATGCAAAGTGGCAAGATATAATTCTCTTCATTTAGATCGAAACCAAAATATGTTTGTCCTGCAACCGTTCAGGGCATTAATCTTTATACGTTTACAGTGTACAAATAGGGACAAATTTGTCCAAAAAGGGAGAAAAATTATTCCTGTAGCGTTAGGCAGATATGGATGGACAAAGGCTTGCCGGATTTCAGCATCTGATATCTTCTTGAATTTATATTAAAAAGTTCACACATGTACTGCTTTCTCTTTTTTGTGTGTTGTCATCATATTTGTTCTATAAAGACAATTTGTAAAGATGAAAAAAAATCAAACTGTTATGTTTATATACATGTTTACGGCACAATATTCCATTTCACGCAATAAAAGACAGAGACTCAAATTTAAAATTGTTTTACTCCGAGCTACCAAAAAGAAATTGCAAGTTTTGCTTTCCCAAATTTGATTATTGTATATTTATGGTTGAAATAGCTTCTACCTTCAACAAGACATTCAAGAAAGTGATATTTTCCTTTCCAACTCCACTTTGGAAAAGGCGGAATTTCTGATTTATTATAAGAACCTTTATTTTGTTTCTTGAATAATAGGTAGAATCATAAATGTCACCAGTGTACATGGTCGTATTGGAGTTATCTTCCATGTACCATATAGTATAACTAAGTATGGAGGAGAAATATTCTCGGATATTCTGCGACTTGAAATGAGAAAGTTTGGCGTGAAGGTGATTGTTGTTGAACCTGGAAATTTTGGTGGAATTACAGGCGTCATACGCGGCGACAATGTAAGTATTTTGTTTGTTTGAAGGGGGTAGACCTGGGGAAGCCTTAAATTCTCAATTGGTTTATTTTTGTTTTGATATTTTCAGTATTTAAACAACACTGTCTGGTGATCAATGACGTCCTGTTTCCTCAAATTATTTTGTCAGTTCAGGACTTAAGCCCGTGTGTAAAATTAGCTGTAATTAAATTAGTATTGTTTAAAAATGTTTTCAATTGAAAAATTCTGTAGTATAATCATGTGTGAAAGTTGATTAGTTTGAATTGAAATATATTCGTGATCTGAACAGTATAGGTCGATTTTTGTTGTTGTATTGATTAGTATTAAACACTTCTTGTAAAATATAGAATTGTTAAATTTTAACCAAAAACTGAGAATAAACAGAAAACACATTGATGTAAGATATATTTAAGTTTTAGAAAATTGTGCAAAATGTGTGAAAAATCAAAACAATTGCTGAATCTATGCTTTAAGTTACCTCCCTTGCAAGAAATATGACATTTACATCATTTCATTATTTTTAGATATCATTGCAAAACAATTGAAGTAAATGCACTCGTTATACATTTCTAGATGTTTGGTGGTTGTTTTTATGACAAAATGAATATTAACTTGCTGCGTGAAAAACAAATATTATAGTTTCAAAATTTTAATCATACCTATTGCAATTATTCTATTTATTTAAGGTAGATTGACACTAATATTTTTACCCATGAGATTTTGCTATTAGTCGGCACAATCGAATAACCAATCATAACAACTTGAAATCTGTAATAAAAAGTATGGGTCACCATGCTTGATTTTTCTAGAACTAAGGTCAAAGTTACCCCATTTTCATCCATTTTTTCACCTAAATTTACCTAGAATGCACAGGGAAAATACAGAAAGGCAATTTTCAGCTTAATATAAAAGTCCCTTTTATCCATAAGAATTTTATAAATTTCAGTATATAGATAGTTTATGATATGATCTATTGGTTACAACGAAAAAATGTAGATGTAATCATGCTTTTAACGGAGATATTTTACAAAGTTTTCGTTATAAAAATTATTTACGGGAAAAGGGGAGTTAATTCGCGGCAAACTGGACTAAATATGAAATTTCATATTAGTAGATCAATTATCACGTCACAAAAGAAAACCTATCAAATGACTGTTCCGGCCAGGAATGCAACCCAAACCCGTATTTGACTCTATATTTTTCAAATGCGCGATTTCATTGCTCAGCGCAACAGTGTCTGTCTACCTTAAGTTTTTCTGACATAAATAAATGGCTTTGAATTAAGACATATAAATGGCAGGATGTTAAATAAAAATAAAACGAAAAGGTGTGTTTGAACATTGTTGTGAGTTTTTCTGAACTTTGAACTTTGAATTGAAAATGAAAAACACTTTAGCTCGAAAATAAACCTTTTTGAATGTTTGTCCACAATAATCTTAACATTTACAATATAAGGATTAAAAACGGACTTCCCTGAAATAAAACTCTGAATTTGTATGTTGGTTAAGATTTCAATTATCATGCTGGAAGTCTGCTGATCTCAGACTTGTTCACTCAAAGATTGGCTATTTATTTCGCGAATACTCTGACCGACGGTCTTCATTCCAACCGCTTACCAACGTTTGGCGACATACATTTTTTGTCTTACCTTTACAAAAAGCTTTACCCAGATGACTATTCAAATTAATATCTACGTGCAATTAGTCAAAGCAAGTTTTGGAAGTACGGTTTGGGCGAAACCGTGTTTTTATAAATTTGATTTATCCAAATTTATCCAATTGTTTATCAATTGACATCTTACCTGCATTTTCTACTGAGAAGGTAATTGCCAATTATTGTATGTACATTTATTACATGTTTCATTGATTGTATTTGAAGAAACGCTTATCAGAATATATTTTGGTGATGCTAAACTTTTGATGGAATTAATATTTAATAAAATGATAAAATTGTCATCGAGGGTTCCCTTTTTTAAGTTTACGTCTAAAATATAGTTTATGTATAAGAATTTCGTTATTTCTGTAATGCTCTTCATAAGCTGTTATTAATTTGTATGAAAATTGTTTGGCGGTATTTGCTAGAAAGTTTCTGTAGTTATACTCAAGGAATCCATAGTGACTTAATGGTCGTATGATATCGAGGGGGCTAAGTAATTATAATGGTGTTTGGTACCATTGAAGTTCCTGGTAATCTTATGTTCTTTAAATATCCGACAGGGACCTAGTAAGGTAATGGGAGTTCGATACCTTAGAGATTCCTTGTAACTTAATTGTCTCGCATTAACGTAGAGTTTCCTGAAAACATAGTTGTCTTGTTTTACCATATAGAATCCCAGTATAATAATGCTCTTATAATACCTAGTGTTTCATAGAAACTTTATGATATTTGGTACCTATGAAATTCAAAGTAACGTTATGTTTTTGTGATACCCCACAACAATGTCTAGTAACTAAATGGTCTGTTGATACCAAAGGACTTCCTAGTAACTTAATGACACCTATGATGATCTTGGGGACTTAATTGTCTTGTTATAAACGGGATGTACATAAAAACTTGATGGTCGTATGATATCGAGTGGTCCTTAGAAGTTCCTTGTAACCATATGTCCTATGAGGTCTTGAGACACATTTGGCTTTCGTAGTAAGATATATTTTTTTGTTAAACCCTACAGCTTTCTAGTAACTAAAAGGTTTGTTGGAACCTATGTGTCAAATAGTCTTTTAATACAAAAGAGGTTCTAAGAAATCTTGTTAAAACCTAGAGAATCTTAGTATTAAAATGAACAATGATACAGTAGAAATTTTTAATAACTTTGTGGTATTGTACTACCTTAAACTTCCTAGATATCTTACAGTATTGGGATACTCTAGAAGTTCCTAGTAACTTAATGATCTTGTAATACTATAGAGATTCCTAGTAAGTTATTGGTCTTGATATCCTTGCAGATTCTTATACTTAGTGACCTAATAGTACCCTAGAGCTTCCAATTAACTTTTGCTTGACAACAAAAGAAGTCAAATATTACCTCAGATCTTCACTCAAAGCCCTCTAAACTTATTTCTTTGCTTACAGTCTTTATTGTAATAGGTCTGTTTTCATAATTTTAATTTTGAATCACGTGTATTTGCATTAAAATATGTGCAAATTATATTTAATGAAAACAAATTCATTTTTAAAAAGGAAAATAGTTATACATGTTATAGTATGGAAAAGAAATCAACGTTAATGCAAATTATGGCATGGTACTCGGTCGGTAAGGTGTAAAAGTGTTATCATAATCATGCCTGTTGCCGTGAATTATACTCATGAAAACTGATAATGTAGAAAGAGCATTGCAAAATAACACTTTGATTCATATTTGCATATTTTACGGACATAACATTATATATTCTGAAATTAATGAAAAACCATATCTTATGACCGAGAACGGCCAGAAACTGAAAGCGAATCAATGTCAACATGCTGCATTGACCATATGCTTATCTGATAATTGTTTCAGTTAATAAGAATTAAAAAACAACATGATGCATCATGGGAGGCTGCCAGTGATGAGGTTAAAAATACTTATGGAAGGGAGTACTACAATTGTTTTGTTAATTCTCTAGAGAGTAGTAAGGTGTCTGGTTGTCCAACTCTAGATCCAGCTAATGCAGCCTTTGAGGATGCTCTGACCAATGAAAATCCAGAATTTAGGTACTTAATAGACGGCGGTAAGGGAGCCGTTGATATATACTGTGTAAGTATATCAAAAGTGAAACGTTGAATCGAATCAAGGAGGCAAGAAAGGTCTCAATGGGATGTAAGGCGATGTTGGACCTCACCCGTGAAACACTTAAGATGTAGCCCTTGAGCGGGACAAGATGGTTAAAAAAATCTCGGGGTTTAAAAAATATTTCCGTACCATTAATACAATACTGAGAAAAACTGGCGTAGGTCGGGTAGGAGATCCCCAGAAATACATCTTAAACATTTAAGGGTAAAAAAGATGAATATGAAAACGGAAGAATATGACAATTTTAGACAACAGAAATGAAGTAAAAAAAAACATATTGGATACTAACGCTATTTGCACAAATCTTTATGACTTATAAGTTAACACCCTGTAGTTATCGTTATGTATTAACGTTTTGTTGATTTAGAAATATGTTTTCATTTCATTTTCAGTGTATTTTTCTTGATAAAGTGGAATGAGAGGTAGGAAAAAGGAGGGCAAGATGTGGAAGACATTTTGTTCGGAGGTCGGAAAAACAGTATGGTTTGTGAGAAAAAATTTACCTCGCTGATCGCCTCATTACTTGCTGATAGACAAATGAAATATCGATGGAATTCATTTCAGAGTTTCAATGAAAAACCAATTTCTCAGCATGACAACGCAAGCAAATGGCGATTTTCATTTTCCTGATTTTTATGAAATTTTCAGATGGCCATGATAGAATTCATTTAATCCTAATTGTACTACACCTTTTATTTGTTGACATATACTAGTTTTTGCTTTTTTTAAAATATTATTTGGAGCCTTGTCATTTGTATGCAACTTTATTGCCTTGACAAAAAGATCTCTATCTTTTCTTTGATCATTAATCTAACTATCGTCAAAATGTAAAGCAATTTAACTGGACATGTTAAAGGGTGTCATTATAAACGGATGATGTTTATTTCACTGAACTTGATTACTCTTTATTTAGGGGCCGACTCCAACCTGCCGTTGGGTGTGGGGTTTCCTCACCGTTCATTGAAGATTTTATTGTTGCTTTGAGTTGTTGATGCTCCCTTCGGGTCGTTGTCTCTTTGACACATTCCCCGTTTCCCTTCTTTTTTCTGTTTAATGGATAATGTTTGATTTAATGATACCAGAAAGCGGGAAATCCTTGTTTGTACTGAAAACATTTGTAAAGATTCTTCGAGTAAATTGGAAGATTGCTTCTCATGCAATACACGTAAGGAAGACGGCAAATATTAATCGAAAAAGTCTTAAGTATATTGTGTGGTTAAAGAAAACAAATCAATAACAAAAATTCAGTAAATTTTGATTCTGAAAAAGTATTGATATTTCGACAATTCATGACTCTTTAGTGCAAATAAAAATCAATAATTTTGGAGGATCAAAATCAAATCAAATGACTGATCACACAGAAAAATAGTATGTGGCAAAAGAATTATGCCAAAATCTTCACAGAAGTGAGCTTAGCTCAAAAGAAATACTCCATATTTTTATTCAATATTTTGAATTTGAGATATTGCAATTTTTTTCTGTTTGGTGCCAGCACCATGCAATGGACAACTGAAATTATGATAAATTTACCTGCTGGATCTAACAGTACAACAGCAGAGACATCCCCAGTCTGAAACATCCCGTAAACTATCCCCAACTGAGATATATCGAATTTTTGCCTATCTGACATATCTCGAGTACTATTCCCACCTGATACATGCCGGTTACTTTACCTATGTAACATATGCCGAATACCTTTACCATCTGGCACATCCAAGGTGCTATTCCAATCTGACCTATATGGGATACATTGAATAATAATAATAATATAATAATAATAATAAAATCTTTATTTAATGAGGGTAACACAGTTAGTATAACTGTGTTACCCTCATTAAATAGTTAATGTGTTACTCATTAACTATTTTTGAATATCCAACACATGCCCGGTACTATACCTATTTGATACATTTCGGATAATTTTTCCTACCTGACTCATCATTGGTAGTTTCCCTATCTGACAAATCTTAGTTCATATATCATCTGGCTTATCCATGCTATTATCCCGATTTGACATATCCAGAACCTCATCTGGCTTATCCCGGCTATTATCAACCTTTTGATATTACCACCCTATTTTAAAAGGACGCATACTTGCCCATCTTGCACATCAAATTATATCCCTACTGGACATATCCAAGTTAATGTGTTACCCAATTACCCAGTTACAATACTGACGTGTGATATGTACTATAACAATCAGTTATGTTCTAAAATTTGAGATTTCAGAGGTTTCATATATTAAAAGTGACAAACGTGAATTGCCGAGTTTCTGATAGGGAATGTGAACTCGATGGTTGAATTAACTTGTCTGACATTTATGACCATGGCTGTCCTTTTTCAAACAGTTGTCGGACGAATATTTAAAGTAATAATCATGGTCGTCATGAAACAAAAAAAGATTTAGTGCGTTTTGGGTGTGTACCAAAGGTTGAAAACTTAAAAAAAATATCTTTGAGGTCTTATCTTTGAGGTCTTTGCTGCAAGGTTTTTGAATTGAAGCGATGTGAATTTCGAATTTGTGATGTCATTTATGCGAACTTGTGTGGTTTTCTGCGCTTACGTTATTTGCATTGGTATGTCATAGCAGGTCATGTGAGTGAGATGCGTGAATCTCACAATGGTGTCTCAAGCAAAATATATGCATCCCATACATATAGAAATGTGAGAATATATCCGTCTAATCTCTTTCGCATGCTATCCCTATCTGACACAAAAGGATGATTTCTTATCTGATATATCCCAAACTGAAATACTATGGGTAATATCTCCCAGGTACTATCTCCATCTGACATATCCCGGGTACTTTGGCCATTTCACGCATCTCTGGTTCTACATGTAAAACCATCTGACACATATCAGGTACTTTCTCCTTATGGCATATCACATATACCATTCCCAATTGTAACATTGCAGTAGTATCTCCATTTGACACATCTGAAAGAAATTTAAGTGCTTATCATAACAAAGAAATACATACCGAAGTTACTGTAAATTTATTTTCTGCATATGTGCATTTCGACAACTTATGTCTCTTCAGTGCAGATAAAATCTAAACGTTTGGAAGACCATAAGCTCAAAGACGTTCAAAAACTGATAGAGAGCAAATACCCAATATGATCTAAAAGTAAAGCCAAAAACAGCTAAGGACAGAGCTTGGCATGAGGGAAATACTCCTTAGTTTTAAACAAAATTTACAAAAATTTAGATATTGCAAGGTTCCAAAAATCGAAATATGATCACTTTTAATGTTTTAACATTTTTTCTTTACAGGTTTTGGCGAGATTAAATAGTTATTTACCAACTGCACTAATGGATTATTTGCGTGACAGATTTTTATTAAGTGGTCTCCCTCAGATACGCTCTTTACAACAGTAGACTTACTTAATTATTCTACATTACAAAAGGACAACAAATTATTTGATATCGTTTTTTTTTAATTTCCAGTCTCTGATAAATATACCTTTTTCAAAAGTTTTTGTCTTATATACCATTACACAAAACAATTCACCATATTAATAGTAAAACAGATAGTCAGAACAACTCATCTTTGGAGCATCTTACAGAATTAATATTGATAGTTGTAGTTATTGAGGAAATAATATAAAGAGGTGTTTATCAACCGGGAACTTTGTTTCCATTTTACAGGTATAAATGTTACATAAAATTTTACTTATATGTTTTAGAACAGTTTTTCGGCGCGTCAACTTTGAAAACAGTCCGAAATTTTTATATGAACATACAGCTATCAAAATATAATATATTTATGTTCATATTAACAGGAATTTTCTTTGTAGTAGGGCTCCCTTTGAATTTAAAAGTAAATTTCCGAATAAACGTCACAAAAATAAAGATATAACAGATATAACTCATTGCTCAACCAACCATCCTGAAAAATAGCAATCTTCTATTCTTCACTTATCGCTGTTTTTATTCTAGCCAAAATAACAACAAGCGTTATGTCAATCGTTATGTCAACATGTACTTTTTTAATTCAGACTATAAACATAAGCAAAAAGTTATCAATTTTCTTCTATGATTTAGGCAATGTTTTGTCATGTGACTGTTTAATGCAATTAAACCACAAGCAATTGAATAACTCAACTGTAAATATCAACAACTAAGAATCTTCAGTAAATGTAAAATATCCTCATATTATAATATCCCGGATTTTTCACTTGCAGTGTGACGGATGCTACGCGTGAAGCAGATCATGCTAAACCTTCCGGAGCACCTGATGATACCTCAGTTTTTGTAGTGGGTTCACACTACTGTGCGTTCTTGTTCATTTTTTTATTTGTTTTGTCTTTGTCATGCTGTCTAAATTCTTGTTGGATAAGATCTGCAGAGATTTGGATTTTTGATTTGGAATTCCTCCTTTCATGATTTTTGCTTCGGTATTCGTTTGCCGATGTATTGAAAACGATTCACTTGCGCCAAGTTACCAATATGATCTTAATCGAAAGCCCAAATCAGCGAAGTACAGAGCTTCGCATGAGGGAGATGCTCCTTAATTTCAGGTAATTTAAGAAAATTTTGTTAAAACATAAGGAGTATCTTCCTCTGTCCTTAGCTGATTTTGCCTTTCTTATTTAGTTCCTATTTGTAATTTGTTCTCTTTCAGTTTTTACACATATTTCGGTTCATGGATTTCCAAATGTTTTGATCTGAACTGCACTGATGAGATGTAAGTGTAAGTTGTCGAAAAGCACATATATAGAACCAAAATTCACAGTTACATCGGTGTTTTGTTATTTCCTACATGGATCCCATTGATATATCCGCCAGAACTAGAAATAAAGGAAACGACAGAAACCACTAGATCTACATTTTTTGACTGACATCTCGAATTTGACAAAAATAGTAATCTCATTACTAAAAGGATGGGTTGCATAAAGGCCTTAAATCGGCCCACTGATTTGTTAAAAAATAGATTTAGTAAAAGCATAATCTATTTGATAGCTTTCAACACTGGAACATTTGTAGTTTTTAACCACATGTGTATTTTTTCAAAACATTGCTGCATTCCAATGAAATAGCTCATTTCTAATACCCCTCTCGGTGGTAATTAACATTAAGCCTATGGTAAATAGTCAACATGGGGTATATCAAAACTGCATTTTGACCCTGCCTTGCATTCGGAACCCAGCTAATAGTTTTACAAGAGATTACTTATTAAATAAGAAGTCAGCATGCGAAATGCCAAGCTGGTTCCGCGTGCAAGTCATATAAAAGAATTGAAAAAAAGTGTATTTTTTAAGTGAAAATTCAGTGTTTTTATGATATTCTGTTTTGTTATCTGTCTTATTTAGCAAAGTTTCATTGATTCATATATGCAAATTATAGCTTTATTTACATAAAAATTGTCAGTAAATGTTGTTTTGCTATTATTCTATACCTTGCATCAGCTTTTTTCTGACCTGGCAATTTGCCAAATAAGCTGAACAAGGTCTGGTTTGATAAGTAGACCATATTTATTTTGTGAAGTTTTCCTTGTTTGTTTATTGTGTATTTGAGCCGTGGATTAATCAATTGCCGTACAGCATCATCTGTGCATATGTAAAAAAAATTATTCCGAAGAAATTCGGTGTTTTCCTCCTGATTCGTCTTTTCGTCTTACTTCGGCTCTTGACGATTCTGTTCGGTAACCTTGTTACTACCTACATCTACACAATAAGAACAATAGTTGTAGAATAAAATGTGAATAAATTGATGTGAATGAATTGCAGGAAAGCTTTATTCTTTTATTCCTGCAGTTTTACTCTAGCGTTAAAATTTATATTTTTTTTTTGTTACTTGAACAACTATTCTGTTTTAACTATTGTGTTTCGTCCAGTTTAATATTTGTTTAAAAAAAAAGAAAAGAGAATTGCTTAGTTCTGGTGTGTTTGCTGTTATAATGTTTGATATTGTTTTTTCTAATAATCACCATTTTCCTTTTCTTTTTTTTTCGTGTTTTTTTTTTTTTTTTTTTTTTTTTTTTTTTTGTTTGAATTCGCTATTTTTAAATGTTCTTATCCAACTTCTCTTTCACAAGTGAATACTTCTAAATGTATTTTACTTCTCAAAGACCAGATAAATAAGTAGAGGTGTTAAAAATAATTGATGATTTCAAAAATTTATCTTTTTTCTATAAATTGATTTTTTAGCAATATAATAAATTTCTCTCACTTTTTGTGCTGTTTATGTCTGTTACCTGCTTTATTTAAAATTCTATCATTCTTGTATCGGCAAATCAAAATGTTTATCCTTTTATCTATAAATTGATTTTTAGCAATATCATTAATTTCTCTCACTTTTTGTGCAGTTCATGTCCATTACTTGCTTTATTTGAAATTTGATCATTCTTATATTGGCGGGAAATCAAATTAACCAGCTAAATTTTAGAGGAGAAAAGAAACAGGAGTTGGAGGTAAACCGGCATTTTGATTGTCACCACAACAAAAGAAATGATTAAAGACAGGAAATATTGCCCCTGTTACGGCATCAAGAGGATGCTCATTTTCGGTATTGAAGAAGCAAGCGTTATAATGGATGAAGTGTAGCTCTCTCAAAAGTCTGTCTACAATGGTTTGCGACCGGATTTTATGTGTAATGACCTTTCACTCTCCCATAGACAGGGTTTGTATTCAATTATCCACCATCTTGGGAAGCTTCTGGTCAATTTATTAAAAGAGATCTCATTGAAAACGGACCAGATACATTTTCAGTAAACAAAATCACACACCAATAGTTTATTAAAGGCATTTGAGCTTTCCCACCTTGAGCAAATGTCGAAATGCAAGTACCTTTATACAGACACTACCTTAAACTTTCTGGTCATCTGTTGCAGAGAAAAAACGATGAGCCAGCAAAAGTTTAAAAGAAATAATGGATGAAACATTTATTGTATCTAACTTTAAAGAAACAATAATTCAGTGGCACAGGAAAACATTAATTCTCTTACGATTCAACCTCATAACATGTTCGTTGTATGAATAATTATTTGTGGTACACAACGAGACTTTGAAACTGGAGTTAGATATGAACTAGTTGAATCTCATTGGTTGAGCAACAAGTAATAGCACATCAGACATAATCTGTTATCACTTATTCGACGTTTCTATTGGACCAGAGTGAGATCGGGTTTGCCGTGATTAATGTTGCCTAGTAAGGTGTTGTTATTCTATACAAAAACAGACATTTCACAAGCAAGCAAATACATAACAGGAGTTCAGCACCAAACATTCACTGCGTTTATTTATGGAAATTATTAGAGAAATAGTTTTAATGAAGTAAATGAACATGAGACCATAACACATCTGTTAACTCCAATTGTAATTAATTCTAATGAGCTGTATGGCCATTTCGGAAATTAATTCCTCATCAGCAGCACTAGAACCCAAACATAGGAAATCCACGATTTAAATCCACGATCAACTCTTGTTATGTAATCTCAAATATAATAAACTCACAAAGGCTCGTTTATTATATATTGAAATTGCATTACATTATTTGATATCCAGCGATATACAATTCTTTCTCGTTATGAATACTAATATTATCTCTAAAAATACTGGATATATTTATTACATGCCAGATAAATTAACTCTTGCATTGATAGTAACGAATAAAATTTCTAACCACAACTAGATGTGTGCAATATTGAATCAAGGGTGGTATAAAACTAAAACAGACCATCAAAGATAATCTGGATTCCAAAACATTTTGTTATATTACCATATCTATACAAAAAATATAGAATCCACACACGAGATACGGTTGTAGATTTCAAGGAGATTTTGGATCATGACCCCACCCCTCTTTTCTTATGATCCGAAATAAATATGCTCTTTGAGCGTGACGTCATTAGGCATGGTCGCCTTTTTCATGACGTCACAATGGAAAAGTCGGAAAACGGCAAACATTTTTGACGTTATAATTGAATTTCGTCCAATCACTTGCCGAGAACAACATTCTCTCTAGAGAGGAGAACAGTATTTCTCCAACTGTTCAAGAAACGTGAAAACAGGACAGAAATTATAGAAAACTGTTTAAGTAAGTAAGAGTGTCAGAACAATTTGGTAGTTAGAATGAAAACACACACCTTTTTTATGAAGACATTTGCTAATGGAACAATAAGCGAAAAATATGAAAATCCATGTAAAAAATTTTAATATATTAGACGTCAAAATTATGGCGGGAAGCAGATCTCTCAAGAGTTTTCTTTCATTTAACATTACCCATTTTTATGTTTTGAAATATATGAAAATATAAGTTGATTGTTTATTCTTTAAAATAGCCTATCATCGTAAAGAGCAACTGTTTATCCATCATATATCCATATGACTTTATTTATATAAAAAAAAACCATCTAACGTTATATACAGATTAATATCAACAACAAACTGTTATTTTTTAATGTTTACATAAATTTTCAAATCGACTAAATCACTTATATTTCTTCTAATTTTAGCTATACAAACAAAGGGCACTCATCAATTCGTTTATAAGAAAACTTTGCATTATAAAAAAGTGGGAGATGCTGGCACCTTAAATAGGTGGTCAGAATGACAGTTCGAAGTAACAAAAATAAATGCCAACATTTGTAGGTATGGTAGTATATCCATTTAATAAATACGAACAAGTACGTAAGTATGAAAAAGAAAGGAAATGGGGTAAATGGCAAGGAGACAACATCCCAGCTGCAGGCTAAAACGACCCACAACAAAGCATCTAGGGGTCACCGTACGGTCTTCAACACAGTGAGGAACCTCACACCATATACCAAGCGCTGAATGGCCTAAAAAGTAAAAGAATGACCAAATCAATGGAAATAAACCACATCCAATAACATCCAAGATACATTTATAAACATACAATTTTTCTATTAAGTTTTGGATGTATAAATATTTTGTTCATCTGCACATTATAATTAAGTAAAAGGTTCACCATTGGAACGGATTGAATGTGTGACGGCAAAACATGAATTTCAATTAACTTATTGGTTAAAAAGATATAAATTCTTCAACCTGTTGATACAAAATCAGCATCGACTGTATGGATAGATAGCAATACTACATTATACAAACAGATAACAGTACATTGCATCGATAGATGACAGCACTACAGTTAAATGATATATAAACAGAACTACATTTTATCGAAATATAAACAGCACTACATTATATCGAAAGATAAATATAACTACACTTTATGTACTGTATTATAAGGAAATGTATAACAACACAACAGTGGATCGATAAATAAACAGAATTTCATTATATCGAAGGATAAACAACACTAAATCATATCGACAGAAAACAACACAGCAGTGTATTGATAAATGGACAGATTTTCATTGTATCGAAAGAAAAAGAAAAGAAAACACTAAATTATATCGGTAACATCACTGCATTGCATTGATAGATAACAGATAACAGTACTACATATATCGATATATAAACAAACACTACACGTTGTCGAAAGATGCACAGCACTACATTGTAAGGAAAGGTCTAGAATTCATAGATCAATAGCACAAGATTGTATCAATAGACTATCAGTACTACATTGTATTTATAGATCAACAGCACTAGATTGTATATATAGATAAACAGCACTACATTGTATCTATAAATCAACAGCACTACATTGTATCTATAGATCAACTGCACTTCATTGTATTAATGGACTATCAACACTACATTGTATATATAGATCAATAGCATTATATTGTATTTATAGACTAACAGCAGAACATTGCATATATAGATAAACAGCACTGCATTGCATCTCGGACTTAGAAGACGTAAAAAATGCAATGTATCCAACAATAACTGATCCTTTCTATCCCTTTACATATATATATCTGGGATTTTTTCTTGCACAGTTCTAAACATTTATCATTTGAAGTTCATGAATTAGAAATACACCGTGTTGCTCATTTGCTCTTTATGATTCTGTATCTGTAGTATTAATTCGACAGCGAAATAAAGTTCTTGCTGAATTACGAAATGTTGTAACATTTAAATAGTAGACTAACAAACATAATATCAATGAGAAAGAACCACTGCTTTCTACCATTTCGTAGAATCGTGGTATCAAGGTATTTGGAGTCTTGAGAAATACACTGTCGTCTATCGGTGTGTTTACTAAGTATAATTTAAAACACACGGATGGTAATTGAATCACAGTATATGTCATAGACATCACAAACACTGAACGTAAAAGATTAATGTCACGATCACTATTTGTGGAATTTTGTCTCCGCCATTTTTTAAGTTTATATATTTTTATAGCCAAGGAAATATCTAGTACCATCACCAGTAGATATAAAATGATCAAAATGAGTATTCTGATCCACAAAAGTATGTAGCTTGTATTGCTGTTAAACAGTGAAATCAAATCTAACCATATTTCAACGTAACATGCTTCCACGATTTTATTTGAATAAACTGCAGACTTGGATTTTGTCTTTACCATCTTACTAGCGAGAAAAGAAAATATGAGATGTATGACAAATAGCAAGTTTAGTACAATCACAGTTGGTAACCAAAAACGCTTTCGCAATAGTTTTCTTGCAATCATGGGAAATGAAACAATGAGAAACCGTTGAATTCCCATGAGAGCAATGCATGCAACTTGCATAAATTTATATGCCGGTAGTATATGTCCAAAAACAGCTGTGCTGAGGTAACAAGAGCTATAACTCATATATTCGTGTATGTCATCGACAATAAAAAGTTTTATTATCGAGATAATGGTGATTATTGACATGAAAATGTTCAAATAGAATATGACATATACAAATCTTTCACCATCAGTTGCCGGGTTCTCTGCCTTATTCCGTATTATTATA
Source organism: Modiolus philippinarum (assembly GCA_002080025.1). Taxonomy (NCBI): domain Eukaryota; kingdom Metazoa; phylum Mollusca; class Bivalvia; order Mytilida; family Modiolidae; genus Modiolus; species Modiolus philippinarum. Next base: position 15,846 of record MJUU01004730.1, on the reverse strand, counting down.
AACAAAATGGCTGCCAACAATGATAAAATAGCCAGCGGTATAACAAGGTACTGGTAACTTAGAATCACAGTTGTTGAAAAAAATTGTTCTGCCTTAAGTAAACGGATTTCAAATCTGCCAACCCATAACGAAGAAATGTTTAAATATGTCTGATGACTTATATCATCCATCTTGATTTCAATATATTTAAAAAAAAATATGCTCACTTTCTCCTGCTTATTGCATTTGATACTTTTTGACACAATGCTTAAGAAAGAAAATTTCATTGTATTTATAGAAAACATTCAGACGTTTTATAACGTCAAGGTATTTTTGAAATATACATTTATTATAAATGAAAATTCAATATTTTTCATTCTACCGAATTTATATCTAGTTCATGTTGCATAAAATGAAAGATCTAAATATTAATAGTTGAAGTATTAATCATCGTCCTTTCTTTATTGTTATTTTTATGTTAGGTATGTTTTTAATTTGCACGATCTGCCGGATATTTAGAATTCAGAAAAATATTTGGACAATAAATCTATTAGTTATAGATATTGATCAAGGGTTATTAACCATCAGTAGAGGTTATTTGCCCAGGAGGATTTTGTGTTAGTGGAATATTTTATGATGTTGCCAATTACTTACAATTCCTTTATTTATGACAATATGTCGTCGATCCTGTTGATAAGCGACTAATTACATCATTTTCATTTGCAAATTGTTTAAAGAAAAAACTAATCATCGATAATTCAAAAGTCACTCAAATTTACAATCCCACTTCTCTGTCTAAGGAGGAAATATTACAGAACCATAAATCTGTTTGTTTTCCTTCTGGATTTCTACAAAGGAAGACACAGAACTCCTCTCTCCTCCCGAAAGCCGCTTACAATATCTAATTTTTGTAAATTTTGTTGAAACTAAGGAGTATCTTCCTCGTGCAAAGCTCTGTCCTTAGCTGATTTTGGTTTTCAATTTAGATCATATTTGGTAATTTGTTCTCTATCAGTTTTTAAACATCTTTGACTTTGTGGTCTTCCAAACATTTAGATTTCATCTGCACTGAAGAGACATAAGTTGTCGAAATGCGCATATGCAGAATCAAAATGCACAGTAACTTCGGTATTTAGTCATTTGTACTAGATAAAAAAAACTACATTAATGCATAAGCAAATTTTATCTCTGGAACTGCCAATTGCATTACAAAAAATGTTTTTCGATGATAACCTCCATTTTGAGAGCTGTAAAATGGGCCTTCAAAACGATTGTGATACTTGGTTTCCAATAAGCAACGTAAATAAAATGTGGATATTGAAAACTCTATAGACCTAATTGATATCTAAAACTCTACATCATTACCACACTGTAACAACACCAAAACTTTTGACTTCTCCACACTTATACTACCATACTTCAGGAACAAGTACAACCCTGGCTCACTGTTTTAATTCAAAGATTTATCTTTCTTAAAAGCGGTGAACGGAGATAAAAATACATGTTGATAGGTAGTGGACAAGCTTATCTTCAGACTTATTACTCCGAATCTGAAACAAATGTACAGAGAAAATGTGATTAAAATGCTAGAGTTTATGGACGACAGTATATTTGTCCAGTTAGAAGGACTGGTTTTTCAACAAACTATCGAAATTCTAATGGGTACAAACTGTACATCTCTTCTAGCCGATGTTTCTCCATCTTTATGAGGTTGAATTCATCGAAGGGCTTTTTTTCAAAATACAGATAAAAAAATAGCCGAATCCTTTTATTTCAGCTTCAGGTATAGATAAGATTCTCTAACTAAACAATCCTCGCCTTTGTGATTCTCTTCACCTGATCTACTGTACAAGAGGATCTTTTCGCGTGGTTTGAATTTCGCGAAGATTTATTTTCGCGATCCTAACTTTGGTTTCGTTACATATGTAATGAAAACTAATTTACGCGAGGGTGAAATTATTTTAGCGAATATGTGCCAATCGCAAAATTAGCATAAATAAAAATCCAAAAGAGCTATAGAAATTAAGAATACTAGAGATACTTCCACATCAGCCTCATTCCTGGACCTTCATCATGAAATTGACAACATATATGGACTACTAACAAAGCTACATGAAAAACGCGAAGAATTCACTATTCAAACGGTTAGTTTCCATTTTCTTTGTGGCATAATTCCCACAGCGCCGGCATTCTTGTAGCATAAATCAAACAGCACCGGCATTTTTTGTAGCATAATTCCAGCAGCACCGGCATTCTTTGTAGCATAATCCCAACAGCACCGGCATTCTTTGTAGCATAATTCAAACAGCACCGGTATTCTTTTTAGCATAATTCCAACAGCGCTGGCATTCTTTGTAGCATAATTCGAACGGCACCGGCATTCTTTGTAGCATATTTCAAACAGCACCGGCATTCTTTGTACCATAATTCCAACAGCGCCGGCATATGGAGTTTACATATCCCAGCTCAAGGACCTGTGGTCTATACACTTGACTCCTTAGACCACAAAGGGGCTACTTCAACAACGGTATGTTGCCTATAACTTGAAATCACCACTGCAGAATACTAATATTCGACATCATGATCTTGTGGACTGCTACTTCTGTTTCCACGATTACAATAAATGATTCCCTTGAAATGCTTAGGATTGTTGTTTCCCCTCAGGATTTGACATATTCTACAAGGTGGATGTCTTATAAGAAGCAGGATATGCTTACTCTACCTGTGCACCTGGTCTCAACCATGGCTTTAATTTGGGTTCGTTTTATACACCTGTGGGTGTGTTTCCTTTTTTTCTTTTCTGTTCAGTACGATGTTTCCATTGTCTATAGATTGTTCTGTTTTGGAGTGATGGTTTGGTTGTCATGAAATAACGATACAAGACTCACATTTCCCTTTTATATTTATGCGTTATGATATAAAACATTTCAGGTAAGTGTGACAAAGAAGTTTGTGGATCGAGCAATCTCTTGCGATTGAACATTCTTGCAAGAAAAATCGATGGAAGGTAGTGTTCTCGATATTAATTTTAGTTGTTAAGAAATTGGCAAGATAAAAAACAAAAGTAAAGTAGTTTATCAATCAAAATTTTTAAACAATACTCAGAAAGAAATAAATGTAGAAATTCAGATTTAACGGGGTAACAATGAATTCCAAACAAAAAAGAAACACCAAACAGCAATTTTTGTGAAAGGATAACGTGACAATCACTTGTCGTGCGTGCTTTTATCCTCTGGTTGACTGTAAGTATCCGAGGATATTCACCATCACAGTACTTTAGATCATATTGATAATTTAATCTCTGTCAGCTCTATTACATCTTTCAGTATTTAGTACATAACAGGTGAAAATGCTACGATTTCATTGGATAATCTGACGTCACTATATTCGAACATTTATTTGTTTACCTTGACAGCGGGATACTATACTTGACGACGGGACTATACCTCACGTGACTTCCAGTTTACTATACTTTGCCTCATTTTGAGTTTGTTTTCTTTTCTGTTATGTACTAAATGAATTACGGACTTCTCCCTCGGGAACCGTTTTCCTATAGTGTTGTCTGGAGCGAATAGTGCCCTCACCTGTCGGCTCGTGCACTATACGCCCCAGACAACACTATAGGAAAACGGTTCCCTCGAGAGAAGTCCATAATAGATTAATGGTTTTCCAATTATTTTGATTTGATCTGCACTGAAGAGAATGGAACGTCGGAAGGCACATTTGCAGAAACTAAATTAACTTATTTTTATTACTTAAACTGTAATAGTCTAGCTACATGTCCTTATAGCATTGTTGCCTTTAAAAAGTTCTAGAAACTTAAAATGGACTGTTAAATAGTCCATCTACATGTCCTTAGAGCTTTTCCTTTGATTTAAAAGTAATAGACACTCTAAATCAATTTAAATATTATGTCTACATGTTTTTAGAGCTTTTTCTGCCTTTTTTAAAAATAACTAACCTATTCCTGCATTGTTATAGATGTTAGATACAACATTATCTTATTGTTCTGAGGGATACACTGAAATACATCGGCAAAATATTTTAAATTATCTTTTGAAATCAAAAGTACAAAACATTTTTGTTGGGAATTTGATGAATTGTGACATCACTTGTTGCCACCGTGGCAATTTTTAAAAAATAATATAAATCTAACAATTGACATCTGTGAATTCTATGATGTATGGAACTTGTTTATCGCTTGTTATCCAACTACAAAATAATGAAAGACAAGTTTTATCGAAGTTGTTATTATACAATTATGGCGCTTTCATGAGATCAATATGCATGGGATTTAACGGAGCATTAAAGTAATATTGAACGAGGGTTTACCCCGAGTTCAATATTAAACCCCATATTGATTGAATATAGAAGTGCCATAATTGTTTTATTATATTTGATTGACATGTCTAAGTCACAGATAACAAACAAAGGGGGCGTGATATATCTATTGTTGGTGTTAGAGAGGTGTGGCTTTTTAGCCACAATCAATCAAAGTTAGTGTGCAATATAATGATTAATGATTAATTATGATCAACCGTGCAATATGGTGTTTTAATAAGTAGGTACATTTCTTCGCTTTATATATAGACACAAAACTACAAATATAATACAAATATGATACTACTTGTTATTTGATAATGAGATTATTGGTCTAAATTTTGTTAATAAGCCAGTGTCCAAATAAAATAACTAAACTTTAAGAATGAACAATGTTGGCTTCGTGTTTTGTTTAATTGCTTCAGGCTGTTGTTGTATCTGGGACTCCGGTAAAACAGAACAATGTCGGCCTAAATAATTATAGAATGGCAAGTGGAAACGGACTTGGCCAAGTATCAAAAATATATGTATCAAAGCCTAGAAGTGCGACTTATAATATTGAATGATATTTTAGATGTAATTTCTCGTGATCTTTATTTGATTTAACCAAGTGTACAGTTTATTAATATACAGAACCGATAACTCATAAATGGAAAAAAATGTTTCTAGATATCTATGATTTTTTTATTAAGAATAAAGTATGTGTGGTCCATATAGGATTATGAAATAGATTTGATGTACCTGAATCATTTGGTTTGGTATCATTATTCATGTTATAAAGGAACATACAGAAAGCGATATTGGATATCAGTTATGTTGTCTTTTTCCATATTTCCCAAATAAAACATGAAAATAAAGAATTTACACGTCCGAAATATTTGTCCACATTAAACAAACATAACATGAAAATGCAGATTACAAATAACTGACGCATTTGGTGTATTCAATATTACAATGTACTCAAATCGTACATGACTAGATTCAATACATTTGCTTCATTTTACAGTACCATAATACTAATAATAGAGTTTTTTGTCACTGTCTGACAGTGTTGCTTTTGGTTGGAAATACTATTTTAAAACAAAAATGAACTTTAGGTATTTAGGTATGTGAAGAAATAATTTGCTGTTATAGCTTTAAATCATCTTCCGCTGGTTCGCAGTAAGATTATAAATTTTATAAGGCGGTACGATAATCTAAAACGTCTGCATATTTAAAAAAAATTCAATATGACAATTCTAGGATTAGAGCAGTCACAGCCAGAGCAGACAAGGCGGGAACGGTCAAAACCATAGCAAAATTGGATGACCATGACCAGTGCAGACCTATGTATCAGTCGTGGCTCGAACAGACATATCAAGAATTGTCATGGTTCTAGGACATAATCAGACGCGATGCTAGAACCAAACAGTACTCTAGGACTGTTTTCTTCCGTAGTGCAAATAAGTTTTGCAAACAGCCCGCAGTTTACCGGCGAGATCTCTTTGACACATCTTTCTAAATTACGTTTTGTCCTTTTCTTTTTTTTTTCAAAATAGTGTTCTTATGAGTTGGTTATCTACATGTGTTGGGTTTAATTCGTACTTTTATTATACTATACAGAAAGGGGAGGTATTTTTACCCATACATATGTGTAACCCTACCGCTAGCTTTTGGTAGTACTGGAACCATGTCTTCTTTTCTGAGTTCATGTCGTTTTTTTTACTTTTGGCTTTTGTCCTTTATTCGTGTTTTTTTAATAAAGACCACTTCAGAATTGTTAATTGTAATCTTTTGTCTCTGAATAGTTTAACCGATCATTGCTAAGCACTTTTTTCACAATTAATTTTTTCCCTTTTTTGCTATATTCGAATTTTTAAAATAAATTTTGAATTAGTTACATGATGAAGAAATCGAATGAGCCAAGGTAAATTTCTTTGATTTTTTTGCCAAAAATATTGAGGTGTGGACTTATAGAAACATATATCACGACTTTTATGTCTTAAGATATCCATCCACATAGTTTTCTTGGGGCTTTCCAAAGTAGTTGTTAGTAGAAAACTCTGTTTTTGCGGGGTAGTCAGGTTATAATACAAAAAGGAAACAAAACAAAAAAATCAATGAAGAGATATGAGGTAAATGCACATAATACAAAGTCTCTAGAAATACATGTTAGAACCTGGCGATTAAATGCCTTTGTGGTTCTTTATATGGAAGTCAAAAAATGAGGCCTTAACATTGAGCTTTGCTAAAACCACAAAGTAGGTTCACCACGGTCCCTAGCTCCTTTTTAAGCAGGGTTCAACGCAAGATTACGATTAACGCTGCATCAATGTATCTTCTTTTGGACAGACGTACGGCTTGTACTTGAAGACAAAATGAGAAAAACCACAGTTTATGCAGCATGAAGATCCCGTCTTTATGTTTTGAAAAAGACCAACCCAAAGACACTGTATAAGAGTATTAATGTCCTGCCTCTATCCATGTATCTCCTTTAACATTGGCTCTTAAATCTCGTGTCCAATTGTCACTTCAACTTTATTTCTCCATTATTCAGCTTCTTTAACCTGTGTATGCATGAAAAAGTGAAATTTTGCTAACTAGACGTAAACGCATGACTAGGAAAAGAAATGTATTATCATATTAAAAAACAAGTTAAATATTGACGCAAAGCATCAATTCGCCGCCAAATTAGGTCAAGTAGAGTGTATGTCTTGGAAATGTGTTATTGTACTTTTATAGTACACGAAATATAAGCTCTGACCTCATTGAACCATGAAATGTAGGTCACAGTGACGAACAAACTCTTGTTTAATTTTGTTTTCTTTCTTAGAGACATCTGCATGCAAGATAACATGATACTATCTCTTATAGTACCTAAGATATGAACTCTGACCTAAATTCAATCAGTGTCAGTGGACCATGAAATTAAATCCTTTTCCCTCAAAGACATCTGCATGTAAAATTGTTTGATCCCATCTGTAATAGTACATGACATATGAGCTGTCACTTAAACTCTTACCATATATCTAGGTCACTGTGGCCTGATTCTTGTCACTACTGCATAAGATGACAGCCCTTGACAAGCTGAACATTTTTAGCGGGAAGGGATATCGGATATAATTTTGAAAGGGAACCACCCAAGGACCATCCCTGCCAAGTTTGGTCCAAATTGGCCGTGCTTTCAAAGGAGATGAAAATAAGAAAAGTTTATGATGGATAACAACGATGAATGCTTCATGGTGGCAATAGTTCACATGACCCTTTGGGTCAGGTGAGCTAAGAACCCCTTTTTAGCTCACCTGGCTATGCCAAGGTGAGCTTTTGCCATCACTTGGCGCCCGGCGTCCGTCCGTCCGTCGTTAGCTCACTTTCAAAAATCTTCTCCTCTGAAACCACTGGGTCAAATGGAACCAAACTTTAACTGAATCATCACTAGGGTATCTAGTTTCAAATTTGTAATTTTGTATGTCTTAGGTCAAACAACATGGCTGCCGTTACTAAAAATAGAACATAGGGGTAAATTACAGTTTTTGGCAAATAGCTCAAAAACCGTTACAGATATCAAAAATGATCAGCATGAGAAGATCTACCCATGCTGAAATTTTGAAGAAAATCTGACAACCCGTCTAAGAGTTTTGCCCTTTTTCCGTAAAATTTTCAAAATTTGATGTTTTTTATTTCTTATTGAAAAAACTATAACAGATAGAGGTTAAGTTTAAATTGCAAAAATGTTCAGCATGTTAGAATCTACTCACATGGATATTTTGAAGAAAATCCAAGTACCTATATATGAGTTGTGGTCCTTTATTGGTAAAATTTTTCGTGATTTTTTACTTTATGTCCTATATTTCAAAAACGCTTTGAGATAGAGGTCAAGTTTAAAATGCAAAAATGTTCAGCATGTTACGTACTATATTTTATTGAAAACATTCAAGTTTTCCAACCGCTTCCAAGATGGCCGCCAGCGGGGAACTTAGTTTACCATTTGACCTAATGGGAAAATTCATACAAAGAACTTCTTCTTGAGAACCACTGAATGGATTTGAACGAAACTTGGCATGAATGATGCTTATGAGGTGCTGACGAAGTGTTGTTACTTTAGTGCCGATCCATCATCCAACATGGCCGCCAGCGGGGATCTTAATTTTAACATTGGACCCTATGGGAAAATGCATACAAAGAACTTTTATTTTAGAACCACTGAATGGATTTGAACCAAACATGGCATGAATGATGTTTATGAGGTGCTGACCAAGTGTTATTACTTTGGTGCCAATCTGTCATCTTACATGCGGACAGCATTGGACCCTATGGGGAATGCACACAAAGATCTTCTAGAGAACTGCTAAATGGATTTAAATCAAACATGACATGAATGATGCCTGTCAGGTGCTGACCAAGTGTCACCAGAACTAAACTTAAGTTAACAAAAGATCTTCTTCTAGAGAACTGCGTAATCCAAACTTTGCTTATGAGAAGCTGACCAAGTGTTGTTACTTCAGTTCTGATCCATCATCCAACATGGCTGCCAGCAATGGGGAAATGCATACAAAGATATCATGGAAAAACCATTGAATGGATTCAATTTAAACATTGCATAAATGAAACTTGTGAGATTTTGATTTGACCAAGCTTGTTACTTTGGTGCTGATCCGTCTTCCGACATGGCCACCAGTAGCAAAACATAGTTTAACATTGGACCCAGTGGGAAATGCATAAAAAGATATTCTCCTCTGAGACTGCTTGAACAATTTCAGTAGAATTTTGATATGACAGTCCTTATGTGACCCTCTTCAAAGTTTTATGTTAAATAGCTGCCAGCAAGGAACGTAGATTAACTTAGTCCCTTAAGTTTGGAAACTGCATTCAAAAATCTTCTCTGAAACTGCTTGAACAATTTTAATTAAATTTTATAAAAAGTTTCTGATTCTTATGTACATACACCACCAAAGACGGACCATCAATTTGGAATTATAGTGCTGCAGGTCCCAGGTGAGCGATACAGGCTCTTCAGAGCCTCTTGTTAACAAATGGATTGGGTTGTAATATTATATATATATATATACTAGTATTATTAGTATTTCTTTCTTTTTTTGTTGCAAGAATCATTCTGTTCATATTAAAAATTGGTTAGCTGAAGCTATTAAAATGTATTGCATTGAACCAATTTATATACAGACAATGCAAAACAACCTGACAACAGAGTCATAACCTAATAGAATAAAGATTCTTTTTATTGCACAAGCATACACTGTCAAATTCATTATAGTAACTGAAAAACAATAAAAATAACTTGCTTTATATGTTTATTGAAAATTTTAAAACTTCAAGTAAAAACGTAACAAAACAGATGTGACTAGGATCTTATAACTTTAACTGTATAAAAACATCTCATTTTGTTTAGTTGAAAACAATTGTAAAAAAAGTATATATATAAAATTGCAAAAAATGTTAACAATAATGGTTGTTTGTATTAAATATAATCTGTAAGATCATTGTATTCATGTTTGTGATGTTTACTGGTTTCATATTAAAAATGAAACTTTCTTCCGTTAAAGATGATCTTACAGAAAATATTTTATATAATAAAATGGCATTTTAATACATTGATAAAAAAATGTTTTAAGCGTAACACCCGTGAGAGTGCAACATAGGGCCCGTACACCAACCTCTCAATTTGACATTTGTTTTTAATAGTAAATATAGATTGACAACACCAAAATGTCCTAAATTTGTAAGATTGTTTCTCATTTGATTGAATCAGTTGAAAGCTGACTTGGTTTTGGTGATTGTAATGTTGAACCATTGTTTTAATAGACATTCTTAATTAGTATCGATTTATTTCCAACTGATAATACAGTCAACAGCTTATTTTATATATTTGCTTAGTAATTGCCAATAGAGTAGTTTAGATTTTAGGCATTTGAGATAATTTATAGTGTAGAACTAGAACAGCAGCCGGTGAGCAAAGTCAATAATGGCGTCGATTCTCAAAACATTGTCACGTGACTTTCTGATGCGAAAATGGTGCGTTTTTGTCAACAACGACCACGAGTGGAATTTGTAAAAATACGACGATTTCTAGTGATATACTTGTTGAAAATCGGAACGTACATATTCTCCAGATATCAACAAAACGATAAACTAACTTTGGGAGTGATAAAATTGTAAGAATCGGTAAATATTTAACGCAAACGGTCGTGACCTCGAAGGGTGATTGTAAACACGCCGAACAAAAATTAGCAATATACTTTTTAATATGTCGAATGATGGGAAATCCCTGAACGTGACCATTCTTTATAATATTTATTAGCTTTTTTTATTAAAATTTTTACAAACCATTTGTTACACGTCGATTGTGTCAATTGGATTCTTTGGTCGTGTTTATTACAAAGGGAGGTAAATCTACTTGTCAACATATCGTCGAGAATAACTTAGATTCCTGAAGTTTGTTGGAACGTATATTGTACAAAATTTTATGTAAATATTGAATTGAAGCATGTATCTCATTATAATCAACAACAGAAAATATTTTAACTAGTAAAACACAACTGTTGGGAAAAGGGGAGGGGAAGACATCAGAGTGAATGAAAATTCTGAGTGAACATGAAATATCCACATTCAAATCGGATTTTTAGTAATTCCACTTTTTATAAGTCCCATATTTTATTTATACACATCTAATATACTATATTTTACTCTTTGGGAGTGATTCTTGATGATGAACTCAACATTTGTGTGTCAAATATTTAAAAAATAAATAAATCCTGCAAACTGTTAGATGTTATCAAAATGTTGTACTCAGTATTTTTATAGATCACAGCTCTCATTTAGAGAGGTCTTGAACATGCAAGATATCAGAACAAAAAATTGCCATTCAACATATTTGCTGAAGTTGATCAGATCTGTCCAGAAACTAAATAGTGCTACAATAAATAAAATGTAGCACTTAAAGAGTACCTAGAGAGTATCTGATGAATATTGTCTTCTGAAATAGTAATATTATAAATAAAGTACAAGAAAGTATAGCATACCCAAATGACATTGGTGTATCATAATCCCTATAACAGAAACTATGAGAAAAAATCTGACATGCATGTCCATATAAACACCCTAAGGAGTGAAACAGACTGCGTTGACAGGGTAAGTCTACATACTGGTAAATATATTAGTTAAAAAGATTATGTTGAAATCAGATTTATGGACAATGCGACAGAATTTATTTCACATATTTGGAATATGAAATATAAGTTAAGCCAAACATGTTTAAGATACATGATGGAGGAATAGCAACCAAAATCAAATGAAAATGTCATCAGACAACCTGCAACAAAACTGAAACAAGCTTGTAATGGGCAATTTTCGATTCTGTGAGATGAGCTAAATTTTCTTCTTTTTATTAGTAATAGGGTACAAATAAGATAAGAAATGCAGCATATATACATGTAGACAATGAATACTATAGTCTCTTAAAATTGTTATGCCACTTCCTCTTATGAATCCATCTTTGCTTAGTACAGATGAATATATATTATTAATGCACCACTAGAGTTGAAGAAAAAACTTAACTTGGCTTACATGTGTGTACAACAGAAATTGAAATAATTTATATTTCCTTTTCCAGATTAATTTTTTTGTTCTAGGTTATTGATATTTTTGACCTTTTAAATAACATAAAAATAATCCACATCAATATCCTGTATCCTTCAATCATATCTACACATATCCCCAAAGATATTCAAAACAAAATAATATTATCCCTTAAAATTCTCAAAATAGACAAAAATCATTCATTAGCTTCTTAAAAAAATATCGCAATTTTGTGTGTTCATAAATAATACATAAATAATACATATCCCACAAATGTCCCATAATAAGGATCTCTGAAATAAAAAATAATATATGTAATCCATGTGCCTTAAACTAAAGAAAAGCTCTAAATTAACTGTTTATTCTTAATATGTTGGGAATGTTAATCGGGGTTAAAGTTACAACCTCCAATGTCATAATAAAATAGCATCTGAAAAAAACAAACAAATAAATACAAAAACAAAATAAAACAAACAAACAAAAATGCTATAAAAATAAAAGAAGCATCAAAAGAAAATATTTAAAGACTTTTATCAACATACAGATGTGTGGTGAGGTTAAAACAGCTCTTCTTTTAACAACATAATGATGTTTACATTTCAGGCATATTGAGACAGTTCCATTTGATTGTTTACCTTGGGAAAGCCCCCC
>MJUU01004729.1:95129-107095 GCA_002080025.1 Modiolus philippinarum | reverse complement strand
TTTCTAAGAGATATAATATAATCTTGACAAAGAATAGTCTTAATGTGTTTTTTTAATATATCCCATCGTAATCCTGCATTTTTGACAGCAATTTAGTAGCTTTGTGCCCCATTTTCCCAACAACAATACACAGTACTTTCAGCACTTTTATATAATTCTTATTTATCTCCCTTTGCCTTAAAATTTCATTTGGGAATTCCTTGCTTCCAAGCTTACATGCACTATGGGCCAGATAAATTATTGCCTCTATCTTTTCTAACAATCTAAATAGATGGTTTACTCAACATTTTTTTGAGAAATATGCTGCACAGAACGTAAATCATATCATATTAAAAATGGGATTCCCCAGATCATGTCATGTGCGTGTTCATCACAAACACAAATAGATTAGACATGAGTATATTTCAAATCTCCTTAATTAACCAATCTCCTTAATTAACCACTATCACATTGATTGTTATACCCATCGATGCTTAGTTTCATAAATAAATACTGGTACAATAATAAATTGTTTAAATATAGCGTATAGCGTTCACCCCGTAATAGGCCTCACAACTTTCTTGTCTATAAATAAATTATGTGACATTGATATTCAATGACAAGGTCAAGAATGTAACGGGTTGTTATATTTTATAATTCTGGCACTGGGAATATATTATATTAGAGAATTTTATTAGAAAAGGCATCTTTAAAAACTGATTATTAAACTGATTTACAATCGAAATTAACAATGCCCCCAGGTAGAAAGTGACACCTGGCAATCAGCTGATTACAAGGTCACGGCTTGGTTAACATGGCGTGGGCTTCACCGGAAAACAAACAGAAGTTGTAAATTGATTTCTGTCTAATTTTCCTTGATGATTTTAATTATCATTGCATTAAAAACAGTTAAGGGGTTGTAAAAACTTTTATGGCTTGATAAAACAACAACAACTATGGGATTAAAAACAAACTGTCCATTGTCATGAAAGTTGAAGGGAGACGGCTTCAATTCACGAACCAATTAGACAGTTTACAGAGTAAACACACATTTTATTTATTATTTTTTTCACATTTTATTATAATAAATATCTTCATCTGTATATATCTGAAACAAAAAACAGAATAACCAATTAATCTTCTGTCTATTGCTCATACATAGACTTGTCAACATGACGATTTCGTTCATCTTACAAGCCGCGGCTTTTCCAAAGATGCGGCCTGTCTAAGAAAAAAACATATTTTAGCCCTAAAAAGTGGCCCTGCGGCTAATAGACCCATGCGGCCCTATGTCCGGAAATCACGGTACATGTATATGGCCCCCAACAATGGGCCTTACAATATGCAGGTCTTGTAAATTAATTTATGACAATTGATTTGTACAATCAGTCATTATAACCTTGCTTTATATCAATTCTCAACAGAATTCATGGCATTTTCTTTTTATTTTTGTGTGAAGATAATATGACATCAGTAATTGAAACAAGGATAGCAAGATAATTTATTAGTGTTCAGTGTTTATTTAAATTACGAGGTATAACATGGAACTCACGCTTTAAAATTTATGTCATTACCTTCATCAGCATGTTATTGGACTAGGAATAGTCTTACATAAAATCAACACTTTAATGAGTTACAATTTACTGTCAATGCACTTACCTTATCTGCTAACCATCCAAACACTGAAGGAACATTCCATTTACTGGCATCCAGTAAGGCAGACAACTCTGGTGGTAAAACTCTAGCCACATTTTCTACAAGACCTCCTCCTGTGATGTGTGCAAAGGCCTTGACCTTCATATCTTTTATCAGGGGTAATAACTCTTTGACATAAATTCTGGTAGGTGTCAACAAGGCATCACCTGAAATTATAAGTATTTCTCCTATTCCTACTTTTTAAAAATAAATTGACAGACTAAAGAAACAAAAGAGTAAAAATTCTGGTTGAAAGTGAGTTAGTCATTTCTTCATTCTTGATAGATGGAATTTAGATTTTAATGTGCCCCTATAAACTTTGTTGACAAATCCCACTTGACCACTCCACTAGTGAAAATATCCTATGTAGTGATATAGGTAGATTTTATATATAACAATTCAGACAGAGACTATGATGCATGATAAATATAAATGTATTTATAAATAGATTCTCCTTCAGGTAGGAGTGGTTTAAAAATATTTTGTCACAAGAGATAGTTAAATTTTGATTTTCGAAATGCGAGCTTTATTGTTGTATACCATTTCAATGTACAGTATAGAGTAGTGAGAACTAGTTACAAGGCGAGATCTATCTGATTCATTATAGTATATGAAGTTTAGTATTCATCAATTCAACTCTACACAAAGCATAAGTACTGATACTATACCAAGTGTGGCTCCATGATAGAAGGGACATGGCATGTCATAAGTCATCTGCAGCTTACTGATCACTCTTCTTACCAAACTGAATCCGTTACTATGGAGACCATTAGAAGGCAATCCGATCAAAACATCACCAGGTGCCATCTGATCCAAACGTGGTAAGATAAGGGATCTTTCTACAGCGCCAACAGCAAAGCCAGCTAAGTCATACTCACTACCAGTGTACATACCAGGCATTTCTGCTGTCTCTCCACCTAAATCAAATTATAGCAGATTTAGAGTACTGACTTAAGCACATTAAGTATGACACAAGAAGGTGGTTTTTTTCAAGCAGTTTCCATGAATTTTTTCCTTTCAAGTATACGGTTGGCTCATAATATATGTATTGCGCTATCTAGCTACATAGAAGCAGTGATGTCACAGTTAAAAATTTGGTTAAATTAACATGAATACCATGATATAATAGAACCCATGATATACTGTGGAAGTACTTTTATTCGTGGGCATCAAATTTCGTGGTTTTCATAAATATCACTATTTCGTGGGTGCTTAAATTCGTGGTTTCAAATTTAATGCATTTAAACTCTAGGAAAAAAATACATTTCGTCGTGATCTTAATTTCGTGGTTTTGGCTAACCACGAAATCCACGAAAATTGGATCCCCACGAACAATAATACTCTCACAGTAATCTTTCAAGTCCTTGATTTTCCAACTTTCATTTTCAATATCTAAATTTTACAAATTTATTTAATACTAAGGAGTATCACCCTTGTGCAAAGCTCTGTCCTCAGCTTATTTGGGCTTTTCATTTTGATCTTATGAGATTAGTTTTTATATCAATTTATGGACTCCCAAATGCTTTGATTGATCAGTACTGAAAAGACATATGGTGTCAAAATGGCAATCTGTAACTTGGGTATTAAGTTGTTTCAAGGGTTTCAATCACCAGTGGGAGTCCTGTGCTTGTACCATTTGATATGTAAAAAAATAAGAAAAATAAGATAGAAGGTTCAAGATTTATTTTTACCCTTATATCTAGAAAGAAGTATTTAACTTGCTATTATAAGTCTTACCAGCTAAGGCACAACCAGCTTCTTTACATCCTTTGGTTATTCCAGAAATTACATCTGCTGCCATGGAAACACTCAATCTACCTGTAGAAAAATAGTCCAGGAAAAATAAAGGTTCAGCACCGTGGGCCAGAATATCATTGACACACATCGCTACCAAATCTATTCCAATTGTGTCGTGTCGACCTACTTCTTGAGCTATCTGAAATAAACAAGTTCTGTTATTTCAGTGATTCTAGTGATATCGAGTTAATACAAAATGATCATTGCTTTCACAAGGAAGGACAGAAAATCTAAATCATCTGTATTTTTGGCTATAACCAGTAATGCATGAAAAACTTATCCTCGTTTTAGAGGGGCAAAACCTTTTCTGTTAATGTGTTTTGGGCATTGTCAGCTGGTTGTTAAATGTTTTTGGTGAAATAAATCAGTTGTTAACTGTTTTTGGATCATTTGGTTTTTGCTTTGTTAAATTTTTACTTTGTGTCAACTGATGAGGGGAAATAAAAAACACTGTTTACTGTTAATGAGGGGGCAAGACTTTTTTCTGTAAATGTGTTTTGGGAATTTTCAGCTGGTTATTAATTGTTTTTCAGAAAATTAAAGATTGTTAGCCTGTTAATGATACCCCTCTTGCCCCCCCCCCCATTTTAGTATCAACACAATTGGTTAAAGATGCAAGTTAAGATCAGTGCAACCTGCTGCTTTTACATGTGTACATGGTAGTTCAGATTATCTATCCTATCAGTTTAGTGATATCATTGGTCCCAGGTACAAGTACAGGCTCAGCGAAACTAGTTGCTACCATTGTTAAACTTACCTTCAGTTTAGTACCGACACCATCTGTCCCAGATACAAGTACAGGATCAGTGAAACCAGCTGCTTTCAAATCAAACAACGCACCAAACCCTCCTAACATAGCATCACAACCTGGACGTGTTGTTGATTTGGCAAGAGGTTTGATGACTTCAACTAAACTGTTTCCCGTTTCTATATTTATGCCAGCATCACTGTATGTCATCTGTGCTTGTAAGCGATTCCTGTAATGGCAAATGAAATTACATAAATGTACAATGTTTATAAGCCATTCAAATATGAATACTGTGAAAGTACTATTGTTCGTGGGTTCCAATTTTCGTGGATTTAGTGGTTTGCTAAAACCACGAAATTAAGTTCCCAACGAAATCCATTTTTTCCATAGAGCTTTAATGCATAGATTTCGAAACCACAAATTTCAGTGCCCACGAAGTAGTAATTTCTATGAAAACCACGAAAATTGATGTCCACTAATAAAAGAACATCCACAGTACATCAAAATACGTTGAATGACTGCACCAGTACAAAACACATATTTTTGAAACAGTGGAACCATACTTGCTTTAACTTGAATTGCTAGAGTAACATAGAAAATTCCATCTTAATTTCAGAACTATTAATCTCAAACAATGTATAGAACTGAGTGTTAGACAAATTAAAATAACAATGATTTCAATTAAATGTGATTTTTTGTTAGAAAATTGGAAAAGAAATAATTTAAGCCAAAAAAATTCATAGGTTACCGATGTAATTTTTTAGTTACAAGTGCTTCAAAAAATGGCGGGAAATTGAACTCCTCTGCATTTCTCATAGATTTAAAATGAGGAATGTTAATCCAATAATGAATGTGACAAAATAACACCAAATGAATAAAATTTTGTCAGAATGTCCGAAAAGATGTATAAAATGAAATTATGGAAAACAATTTTGGGGTCAACGGGCAAAAAATATTAAACTTTTAAATCGATAAAACTAGAGAAGTTTGAAAATCTGACAGAAATACATAAACATGACCAGCGAACATCCTTAATTAAACATCATTGCAATGTTCAGAAATGGGTCTTAACTCGAACATTTAACCAAGTCAATCAAGTTTAAAATGCAGGCAATGTCAACAAATTGTCCAAGATTTGGGTAGTTCCAATGAAGATGGTTCATTTCATGAAACATCATTGATATTTTGTGTACTTGTTGAGAAATGGACTTTAAAACAAAGTCATTCTAGTGTAAATGAAGGTCAAAGTCAATCAATTATCTATGATTTGGGTAGTACTCATCAAAGCTTTTAATTTGTTGAAACATCATTGTGGTATAAGGTGTCATTGAGAAATTGACTTCAACTCAAAATTTAAAACAAGATGTGTTTGTGAAACACTACATATGCCCCCAGATTATACAGTCAAACAAATGCAAATACCCAATTTAATCCCTTTTTGATTGTGACCTTTGATCTAACTTTAAATTTTTTTTTTTTGTGCATATTTAAGTTCCTCTTGACTAGATCTGTACACTTGCCAAGTATTAAAAGTCTATCTTTCATAGTTCAAAAGTTATTTATTGCCTTATTCAAAAACCAAATTTACCCCCTATATTCTGAAATGTGCGAAGCCCTTTTGGGCCTCTTGTTTATTACAAATGGTTTAAATTGTTTAATGTATCTGTTTAAACATGCTATAAGAAACAAACAGAAAAAAAAATGCATCAAGATCTGACAAAACAATTTAGAAATATTTTTTCTCATTTGGCAGCCTTTGGGCCTCTTGTTTCTCAAAAACAGTAAGCGCAACCTCAAATCTGTCGGCATTTCACTTATGAGCAATTTTAATAGCTGTAAAATAAAGCAAACCCATCTCAATATGATGAATAATAAAGATTCTGCAAGCAAATATGTGAAAAGACCTAATTTTACCCTTTTTTGACCTCTGTGACCTTGACCTTTGACCTGACCTAATTTTTTTTTCACATTTGCCAAGTATGAAAAGTCTATCTTATATAGTTCAAAAGTTATACCAAAGGTTAAAGTTTCCGACGCAAAGACAGACACACAACCCAAACACAGACAGGACAAAAACAGTATGCCCCCTGATCCTTGAATTGGGGGCATAAAAAGTCACTAAAGCGTAAAATGTAGGTCATGGACTCCTAATTGTTGGTGAATCTGGTAGTACCAATCAAGGTGAATGTAGTAATGCAGTATTAATACAATATTACAAGAGGTTATGAATATATAGACCTGAGTGCAAAATTAGCAAATTGGATGTTCGTAGGAGGGCAAGTCTATTTGCTCCTTACACATTCCTGGTGGGACATAAAAATACTTTATCGGTAATTTGTTGGCGTTTCCTTTGATCTCACGAAGCAAGTGTTTGCTACTGCGCGAATACGAAAAAATATTGGCAAAAAGTATCTTAGGCCACGCCTTCTTTGTCAATCAGAATCAATGAAACAAGGAGATATACATCTATACAGACTCTTACCAGAACGTACAAATTCTTTTCTAATCAATACTAGTCAATTTCCCGATTTGTTGAAAATTAACATTCATTTCCAAAATTTATAAATGATGTAGTTAATTACCGATAAAAAGAAAAATATAAGTTTTGTTTTTGATACACAATGGGCTCTTCCATTAATGATCACCAATATTTCTTGTATCAAAAACAAAACTTCCATTAATATGTAATCCACTCATGCTCTTCATGCATTCAAGATTGATCATTTACTGATAATTTTCAATTATCATAACCACTGATCAGTTAAAGTTAAATTATAAAAAAAAGAATTGTTTTATCTGAATACCTATAGCGTACAGTGAATCCTAGATGCTTTGTTTTGGGTCGTTTTAACCTGGAGATGGGATGTTGTCTGCTTGACATTTAGACCATTTCCTTTCTTTTCCATAGTAATCCAAATACTCTGGGTTTCAAAGATGTTAAGTTTTATCAATATATTGGATTTCACACTTACCTTGTTAGTACCCTGTATCCTATGTCCTTCCTATAGTAACTATTCTTGAACTGTATGAACTTTGAACCTTCTGTTGCTCTCTCACATGCTTTCTTTAAACATCTGTCTATGGCTACAACAGCTAACACTCTTCCCCCACTTGTCACAGTGCTGCCATCTTTAATACTGGTACCAGCATGGAAAATTTGTAAACCAGTTTTTTCTGCTATATCAAGACCTGAATTGTGAAATTCAAAAATTTAAAACGAAAACTAGATACACTGTAAGCAAAGCTCACTAATATACACTCCCTGCTCCCGATCTGATTCAAGAAGTAAAAAAAAAATTCAATCAAATCAAATTTTAAAATAGCTGTTGCACAATGGCAATAAGTATTTCCACATTCTGTGAAAGTTACATTGAATTTCGCAAAGTGGTCTAGGAGTTGTCGCCACAAAGTGTGTACCCATATGGCGGACTGAATAACAAACTAACAGACAGACAAATGAACGGACACAATGATCAATATATACCAGGGCAAGGACTTATAATGAGGATAAGCATCTCGTGATAAATTGGAAAAATGATTTTGTCAGTTTTGGGTCCCTATCTTTAAAGCATTAAAAACAACATAAATATCATAATGATGGTCACAAAAATTGTTCTAGCAGTGCAGTAGATGTCAAATTTTAAGAAAATATCAATTTTGTGAAATTTTGTAAATTACTTTTAAAGCCTTTAACTGCATATTGCAGTGCAATTTTTACCGATGTAAACCGGAAGTGACAAAAAAATCGATGAAAATGTCTTGATTACAAATTTCAATCATGTGTATTGACGAAAGCACTTGCTTTAATAAAATGAAATTTACTCTAAACAATGTAAAAATGTCTCAGCTTTCAGAAAAACATCATTTTATCAAAATCCATGTACAACTTTTTCAGTAGTTAGCTGCAAAATGAATGCATATCAAACGTCCCACCAAAATGCCAAATGGATTGTGTACAAGTTGCATATCCTTCTCATTATACATCCTTGACCAGGGTATAAAAGGCATGCATGCAATATTTGCTCTTTTCTTTCCATTTATGCATAAAATTTTTCTCATATTTAGCGGAATAAGGCATCTGTGAACCCCTGCTCAGGAGTAATACTAGACTCTCAACTTCAGTATCTAATATCTTGCATAAGTTTGAAAATACATTTTATGACATGGCACAGCCCTACAAAGCTTGTGATAAAATGTAATATTTACCCTTGCAGAGAAAAATTTGATGAAAAATCACCATAAACTTTCAAAATTGGCTGTCAACACAAAAAGTCCAGTAACATATGAACCCTTCATGCGTGACCCTTTATATTGTTTGCTGATCAATATATTTTTTACTATGTTGAAATCCATTGGACATAAACCTTGATAGCCATTGTTGTTTAGTTCGACATTGGTTTATCTTTCCAGTATAGCATTTAAACCCTTTTGATATAACCCAAAGCAAACACCTTTTAAATGTTTTTGGATAAGACCCTGGATAACTCTGCTGAAAAGTACAACTACTACCAAACTTACCAGCAACATTTAACCCCTTTGGGTATGAGCCTGGATAACCACCGCTGACAAGTACAACTCCTGCTACATGTCGATCTTCAGCAAAGACTGGTCTGTTCTGTTTTAATGTTCCCTCTACACAAGATTTACATACAGTGTACAAATCTGATTCCATTAATGGTAAAATAGACTGCAAAGTAAAACATAATGTACAGTATAAAAATAATTGAAGTCATAGAATATGGCATTTTTAGTACTACAAATATAAGTACATGTATGTCTTTGTTCCCTGTTTTCCATGTATTTGTTTTCTAAAATATGCCAGTCTGTTGATGCTGATTAGAAAATTTCAGAATGGAACAGCAAAATATTTTCTTTAATTTCTATCAAATTGAAGCAATGCCTGACCAGTGTGATAAAAATATTTCTCATCTATTCTCAACTCACGAGAAATTTCCCGCTAAATCTATTCAGAACATAATCCTCTGTGTTTTACATTATGTCATTAGAGAAACATTTTCTACAACTTAAACACGTTAAGTATGAAATTTATCACATCTTGTTAAAAATAATTTTTCAAAAGTTTCAAATCTGGGCAAGCCGTGCTTTCAAACATTTGCAAAATTTATTTAACTCCTTGTGAGAAATTTCATAATCAACTTTAGTTCTCATTATAGAAACTACATTTATTGGATGCATTTTATTTACTTGCAATCAGTTTATGCCAAATTTTTTTTCTACAAGTCCACAGAAAACACTTCAACAGTAATTTATTCTGTAAAACAGCATTTTTTTAAATCAAAATTTTTGCCAATATATTCTAACTGTGTACAGATATGACTACGGTATTCATTCATAAACCTAACTGACATCTGACTAAGTAAAACCTGGCCTGGATCAGAGATAAATTGATAATTCTCCTTATTTTCTTAAATTCAGTCTGGCAAGTTTAGCTTTGGTCCTGTAATATTCATTCCTTTCCAGACCAAATGTAAAACAGATATTCAAACTTTAGGAAGGCTGATGTAAATAGTTTCATTTTTAGTCTTCAACATTGTTCCTGAAATTTTATGTTATGCATTGTTGAAAGAAATATAACTCAGATTTTTTGCACCATACCAATTCCTAAGATTACGGCAGCTTTTATGGATGTCAAAAGATTTTTATTCTTGTATTTTTAGTCTAATTTTGTGAAGGGCTATTCCATTAAAATAGATGTGGGTAGGTAGGAAGGGACTTTCAAAGTACCCCACAACCAAGAAACTGACTTCAGATAATTTTACATAAAACCAATGGGAACATGCTAAGAATGACCTACGACCCATGTCCGATCATTAACTTCCCTTCCTACCTACCTACCCCCCCCACCCTCCACATCCATTTTAATGGAATAGCCCTAAGTTTTTTTGTTTTTTTTTTCAAACTGATACCAAAAATGACCTAAAACAATTTCTGAGCAGTCAGACTTTTGTTATCTGTATGCAGCTGGATATTTATCTAATTTTACATCAACTGATATAAGCTATAAATATCCTTTGATAAAACAACCTGTACAAATACAAATGCCTAAATTGAACAGAAATTCCACTCCAAAAAGGGCTTAGATTTCTGCATGTATTTATTTTAATGTACCTGTGTTTCTGGGTCACCAAATCTACAATTGAACTCCAAAACTTTAGGCCCTTCATCTGTAAGCATCAGACCAGTGTATAATACGCCTGTAAATAAATGTATACTTTCAGTATATTTTAGTAAGTGTACTGAGGAGATTGATTAAGTTAGTTTTATATGTTAATAATGCTATAGTGGACAATTACATTTATCAAACAAAAGGCAACATATTTTTGGGGGATACTGACAGATTATTTTGAAGATTTGTTGAATTCCTGCCTGCATAGAAAGAATAAGGGATGTAACACTGGCAAACTTCAAGCACCATACAGGATGGCATCAACTAGGTTTGTGTCCACGGAGACACATATGGTGCCCCTGTGGACAGATGTCAGGGACTAATTTGAAGAAAGATGGAGACTTGGAAATGCGAAAAAAATGAACTCAGGTATAACAATAGAAAAGATATATTCTGAAAATTCAATCTAAAAGACTAAATTTTAAAATTTCTTTTGGTTCTTAAAAACCTCATATACATGTAATGTTTTGACTACAGTTAAAATGCAGCGGGATAAATGAATTTGTGCGGTAATGCGGATGTAAACTTGGATTCTATTGGCTGATTAACCACCTGCTAAATAACCATGTCCGGCCTACACAACAAGACAATCAATAATCATATATGTAGTGTTTCGCCTAGACCGAGTCATTCAAAAGCATACATATAAGTACAGTACATAAGGACAAAATTCACAAACATGCAGTAAGCATGGATAAATAAACATATCAAAATTAAACATAGTTTACTACCACGTTATGTAACACTAACTTCAGCCTGATATTAACATTAAAAATTAAAATATGAAATACATCTATACTTGGAATAACATGTAAATTGTATGAAATATTTTATTTACATACATTTTCAATGTTTTTCGCACCATGTTTTACGAAAAGGCCATTTAAACTTTATACAACATGAAAAATCAATACATCTTTTGGCTGTGTATTGTCTAGGTTATGGGTCAGTCGACATAGCGTTTATGTGTACAATCGTGTAGTTAAATGTAGGTCATTTTGTAATTATCGTTTTTTTAAGTTAAACACCAACTAAGGTTGGCATAACAGCACAAAAATGTTATTATGCATTGAACCAACTAACATGATTATTTAGATAGTGTCGAAAATGGTTGAACAATGCAACCTGACGGCCACTTACCGTTCAGCAATTTTCGACCCTATCTATAAAATAGTAATGGTGGATTACATGATACCCCGCCACGTTCCACAAAATTTCGAAGTATCAAGGGGCATAACTCCAGAACCCCTTGGACCTCTGAACCCATATTCGAACTCGACCTGAGTTTTGTGGTGAACAAGGTACATACCAAGTTTGAAGACTGTATGTTATTCCATTCAAAAGTTATCAGTCGGAAACCTTCGGGGGACAGACAGATGGACGGACGGACGGACGGACGGACAGACGGACGGACACACGACTGAGGGTATCAAATAATACCACGCCACTACGTGTGGTGGGGTATAATAATCATATTAGTTGGTTCAATGCATGATAACTTACAATATAATATGCAAATTTCATAGTTGATGAAAATATCAATTTCTGACCTTTGTATGG
>MJUU01004729.1:46686-67086 GCA_002080025.1 Modiolus philippinarum | reverse complement strand
TTAGTAAACATGATGAAAACAGGAATATCAATTTCTGAGGATCTGTTCATACACTGAATGTTAATCTGGATTAACGAAGGTAATGTCAAGTTAATTAACAACGTTTTCACACTGAGGTGAAGTTAATCCATAGTGTGAACGTTTTTTTTGTCTATGTTGCACTCATAGACAAATCTGTCTGCAAAAGAGGAAAAAATGAGGAACCCTGTGAAAAGCTAGTGTTTAGGATACGCGAGGACCGTATGGACAAAGGGGGGGGGCAAACAAGGTAAAAACAATATGCTCCCCATGAAATTCGTCGCACTTGCAAAAGGAGAAGCCTCAAAACAACCAGCTTCACGGCTTCAAATCAATATAAGTTTCACTTTTTGTCGATAAGTAGACATTGACATCAGTTAACATGATTAGATGTGCCATTTCTATTTCATATGAAAATGATCTAATTGTCCAATTACATATATTACGCCGTATAAATATTATCATTACCTCATATTTGAAACAAAAAAAAGTAAGGGGGTGTTCGGCAGGGAATTGGCCGAGATAAATGTCATATGAGATCCTTTTTGTACAGTATGGGTTCGCATTCCGGAATCCCGACCTTATTGTTTCATAATCTCGAAATCCCGATTTACAAAGAAACTTAAAGACTGATGAAATCCCGATTCCCGGTGAATTTATTTCCCGAAATCTCGGGCTTAAATTATAAAAATCCCGAAATCCCGAGCTTGAAAAATTCTTATCCCGACATCCCGAAAAAGGGCCGACCCCTCTAAGTTCTACCCTCTTGATAAGACCTTTCAAACTGGCCGTGTAATGTACGGTATCTGTTGAAGAAGCCTAACTGAAATAGATGTAACGAGAAACTGTGTAACTCGGAGACGACAACATACAACTATGCACATCGTTCAAAAATCAGACATATTGTTATGTCATTTTTATATGGTACAGTATAAACTCTTAAAAACAAGCTATAAAATATTACAATGAAAAATTAAACAATCTAAAAAAATGCCATGTCCTAGCGGTTGCTTTAAAATGAGGCGAGAAATATTGTATACTTATTTCATTTTTTTTCTTGAGAAATAAACTGAGAGAAGATAACAGGAAACACCTACAATGGTTGAAAATTACAATTGCATGCTAAAATCAGCAAGGGAACTGCACAAGAGAAACAAAGCATTCGAGAGCAACGAAGATGCGGAATGTGATGGTTATTTGAAAAAAAAAGCTTTCCGACTTCAATTAGCCTCGCGCTTGGATTTTCTTTTATTCTTACGTCACTTTACCGTTTTTTACCCATTAATATCACGAATGGTTACCTCTATCGAAACCCTCGTGATAAATGAATTATGATATTTATTTAAGGGTTTTATAAATTCATAATGAAAACATATTGATACACTACATAAATAATACAAGATTTTAAACAGTTGTATGTGTGAGGCAAAAAAGTTAATAACGTGTTTTAATATTCCTGACAACTAAATTTTCGTCTAAGATAATTTTCCCTTAATCACAGAGATTTATAACTTTAATGCTTTACTATCCTGAAACACTATACAGTGTACCAGAGGATTTGTTTGGTGTTGTAGAATTGGTTGATGTACTTAAGATTTTCGGATTTAGATTCCGGTTCCAACTTTGGTAAATTTCCTGAAAGAGTCAAAGACTAATGAATTTTGAAATATTAGCATAGTCATGTGTTTTTAGTTGTTTCCTGCTATCCTTTTTATTCTATATATATTTGTCATTTTTTTGTACCAGACATAATTTTGAACACTAAGAATTAAGAAAAAGGTTCATTTTTGGTAAAATTCCTTGAAATTCTCGAAGACCAACTTATAGGGGAAATTCGACCTAGCAACCATACTTTATAGCAATGTTTTAATGTGTTTTAGCTTATAAGCAGTCATCTTCAATCGATGAAATGCAAAAAAGAAAAAAAATTGAAACCAATATTGGTCTATTTAAAGAAAACCTCAAGGACAGGGTATTTTTGGAATTCTGACTAGAAACCATACTATACGTTTTGAATATATTTTATTGAAATCATTGACTGTCGTTTTCAATCACTGAATTGCGAAAACATGATTCCAGTTTAATAAATTTCCTAAAACTATCAAAGACAGTTTTTTTTTATTCTATGGAGTAACCATATAGTTTGATTTTTAAGTGAAACAAATCATTTCCATTTATTGGATTACAAAAATCTTGCACGGTGTTAAAGGGTGGTCAGGGTTTGACTTGTACGGGGATAGTTGTCCAATCTAGAATAATTATATAACTTGTCAGATAAGATGTGTATTAAAATTTCAAAATTTTGAGTCCATTTCCAGCTTGTAAATTTCCAGAAAATAAGTATGAACTTCATGTTTACCTTTTGACTTTGGCTGATTTATGGGATATGATGTCAAATTTTCTGGTATTCTAGACAATAGGGGATAATTCCTGTCAATATTACAATATTCTGATTGTTCTTTTTTATGGTAATTTTTACCCAGTGGGAGTGATCATTGCACTTAGCTCTTTATTAAGGATGTATCAGTGCTGTCTTCTTAATTTTATTATGTCTGAGAAAGAAAAATTATGCCCGGGGCAGTCCCATCCTACGTTTTTAATGTACTATTGATTGAATTTATTAGTTTAGTTATTACAAATAATATTTAATACAAATATGGCAATAATGACAAATAATGCTCACATTTTCAATGTAAAAACCACATATCAAATAAACAACAAAAAGATATGGAGTAATGCACATGGGATAAAGTGTCTACAAATCTACGATAAAACATAGCAAGAGAACCATACTTTTAATGTTGTTCTTCATCTTGAAGTCACCATGAAACCTTCAAAAATGAGCTTTGGTTAAACCTCATAGTAATTTCAAGATGGCTCTTGCAACGGTTTGATCGGAATAAGTTGCTACATTTCGAACACCGCTACGTCCATCTATATTCCCTTTTTATTGTGGATGCGGGAAAACAAAAATGGCAGAGTTTTTTTTTTACAACCGCTGTCATTCGTTGCTCAACAAAAAGGCTAGCAGACGACAATCACAACATATAAACAACCACAGAGCACTCATTGATTAAATTGCTGACGAAAACTTGGCAAAACAAAATCATAAATTGTGGGCACTATAAACAGTGGTCAGAATAACATTGGTTAATTGCAAAAAATAAAATGCCAAAATTTGATAGTATGATAGTGAATCCATGATAAATTCTCTCAAGAAAAAGTACACCATAACTGAAATATATAGAGAGCGTACATCTTTTGCATTGTGGATCTTTTTACGGACTCCACACTGACCAAGATTTTGACCACAGGGCTTAAGATAAACAACGAAAAAAATATCGGGTAAATGCACATGCGACAAAGTCTCACCAAATAAATGGTAAAATTAAGCAATGAAACAACGCATTCATTATTGTTCTTCATCTTGAAGTCACCATGAGGCCTTCAACAATGAGCTTTCCTCATAGTAAGTTGAAGACGGCTCATAGCACTGGTTACATCAATGTGTTGTGGATGTGGGATCGTCAATAAACAAAAAAATAACTCACTAGTTCTCTTACAATCGCCGTCATCCGTTACTCGAGAAGACAATCACAACATATAAAAACAACAACAGGGCACTCGTCGAGTCAATTGCTAGAAAACTTAATAAAATCGTGAGATGTGGGCACTTATAAACAAGTGGTCACAATAACATTTTGAAATTTAAAAAAATAAAATGCCAAAATTTGAAAGTTTGATAATGTGTCCATGTGAGAAATTCTCTCAAGAGCAATTACACCATAACTGAAATATTGGGCCAATGCCACTGCTGGCAATCCAGAGGTCCCCGGGGGTATTCACCAGCTCAATAGTCAGACTTGTCTGACATGAAAACTTTACCTTGCGTGTTATATAAATTTACTGTTTTTATCAAAATTCTAAGCACTTAAAAATACCGAGATTTCACTCCGTATATGACACTCGGTAGATGTCTTTGGTACTGGATTTGGCTTCCGATTGCGAACACGTGTACAGCATAACGAAATTTACGGTTTTCTATGCAACTTTGGTATATTTTGTATATATAGATAGCATGCATCTCTTTTTACGGTACTAGATTTGGCTTCCGATTGCGATTTTTTTGGAAATGAGTACTTCTTTTTGGACTACTTTTGGATTATGGCCTTCCATATCATTTGATTTTAATGCTGCTAATGAGAAGTTACTCCTTGAAACACGTGTACAGCATAACGAAATTTTACTGTTTTCTATGCAACTTCGGCATATTTTGTATATATAGATAGCATGCATCTCTTTTTACGGACACCACAGTGCAGGAAAGACAAACTTGGGTCTTGGATAAACAATGAAAAGATATGAGGTGAATGCACATCAGACAAAGTCTCTACATAAATACATAATAAGGTCAAACAATGGAACAATGCATTCAAATATTGTTCCCAAGTCTCCGGGAATATTCATGCACCCCGTATGCTGACATATTAAAAGTGTCAAAAAAAAATAAAAGAGAGAAAAAAATAAGCAAACATATTTTTTTGAGAATTCAGAATGTACTGTTCTATAAAATGGAAAACTTTGGATTCATCCTTCATATTGATAATGCGCGTGCTCATCAGTTTAGTATTGACCTCCTCGCTTAAAATTGCATAATATTTCCTAAAATTCTTATAATATCCCGAGTTTTTATATTTCGTTTTTGTTTTACAAATACTATATTTAATTTGAATTGTCAACTGTTTTTTTCATTTGGGTTTTGCTTGTGTCGTACAATGCTGTCCAACAGTGACATCTTTTTATGCCCCCGCGACGATAAGTCGGGGGCATATTGTTTTACCCTCGTTTTGAAATGTGTCGACACTAAATCTTTGCAAAACAAAGAAAAAAAACAGCGGCAAGGTCAGAATATGAGATATAAAAATGCTGCTCTGGATAATCGTCCAGTGAATTTCTTTCTTCATTACTACTTTCCCTTTCTTTAATATACGTTTTATTCGCCGCCTAAGGAAAAAAGAATATTGTGGGAATTCTAAAAATGAAAATGAATTTTAACACATCTTTATAAAATGGAATATTTATAGGATGTTTCATGAAAAAATAACAATTTTTAGGATTTAAGCCCCCTTTAGAAAATCCCGGATCCGCCCCTGTCGGACTGATAAGTTTTGAAGTCTTTCCAAACAGTATAGGTTTGCATTTATTTGACATCAGGTGCTTCGGAAGGGTAAGTATTTCCTGCTCCACTAGTGGCACCCATCACACTATCTGTGAGTCAATCCAGGGTTGAGTCAAAACCGGTTATGTCAAATCCATGAAGACGTGAAATCTAGAGCTGAAAATGTCCGTTTTCATTTGGGACACAGATACGTCATTTCTGTCAATGGTGTCATGGCGACCGCCATAGAATTTCTGAAGGGATGAAAGTAACAACGGCTAAACAAGTCTCTGACTAAACAGTTTTTGGGACAGTGTTTTTGCTCTATTCAAATCAAAGAATGGTCATGATAGAAACTCCCATATCCAAGCTTTTTAAATTTCTACACACGAATCATTTTTTTATTACTCCAAGCATATTCATTGATTGAATTTTAGATATCTTTTTATTCCAATTTTTTGTAATTTCCCCGAAATTCTAATCAAAATAATTTAATAGCTAAAACAAAATTTTACGGTTATTGATTTTTAAAAAATGTAATCCAATTTTGGTAATTTTCCTGAAAAAAACTTTAAAAACGTACAGCGGCGCCGCGTAATGGCAGTCACCGACCGTATCAGTATTAATCAGTTACCCGATATGGAATATACACGGTTGGCACGTGACGTCTTTTGACCTTTGAACGTCTAGGGAATTTACTAGAGGCAGGGTATCATTTTATACATGTATTTTGATTGACTGACGATGATGTGAAATTATAGCTCAAATTAATAGGATTTTCAACACTTATACTAGTAAAGACTATTCAAACTTTTTTATTCTACAAAATAAAAGGAATCTGAATGTCATTCTTTAAGAAAAATAATTGTCCTTGGTTATTTATGAAAAGTACCACAAATACAAAAGTGGGGTAAGATATGAACAAAGATTGACTGGAAAGAAACCACGTGAGGTTAAATATTTTTTCGGGGGGGGGGGGTGCATATCAATACACAGAGGTGACATTTGGTTTTTGCTCAAGCGACTATCGTGTCAGTGAAATAAAGTTTGATCATTTCTTCTCTATATAGTTGATGGATATCAAACATTTCTAAAAAAAAAGGAAGCCCATGAAAAATAAATTATACCTTTGCGTCAGTGGCACCTTTAGAGACCCCTATAAATTTATTGACAAAATTATGGACATGTGGTTCGATATATATTATGTTCAACATATACATGTATTTTGTATGCTGTTTTATTCAATTATCCAATCGACTGACTATAATACACGGAAAATGTTCATTTCAACGAATGTTTTGTTGTAATCCGATTCGATTAACATATGGATCAAAGTACAACTGAGGAACAAACTCGAGACAAAAACGAGGATGACCACAATGACCCACAGGGACGTTTCAGATGTTGTCGGCCATGTGGAAGTGGATCGAAACGGACTTTTTATGTCCCGAAAAGATATATAATAGCTATATTAACTTCTGTAGGAATGATGTTAGTTTATTCCATGAGGACTAATTTAGGAGTGACAGTTATTTTGATCCTGGATTTTGCTCCACATACTAAGGTTGGAACTCTCCGGGCCATGTGGAATGTAAGTTCTCATGTATTAAGACCCCCCCCCACCATTCCCAGCTTTTAAATAATGAGCGTTTGTGTTGAAGTTCGTTTCTGAATTATTTCGTCTGTATAGATACACGGACGGTGTGTTAAAGATGCATGATTTATCCAGGACATTATTTTTGTCAAGGATTATAGTTTGACAAATTATCGCAAATTATACTCGCACGTTAACATAATGATTCAATGTGCTTACAACAGCTGGTACATGTTCAATTTATTTATATACAAAAAATTTAACAGGTATAATTTCATTTTAAGTACTACTAAACATTTGTCGTTATCCCAAGCATCAATCATAAAATCATCACGAACATATAAATTACAATCGGCAAATCAAATAAAAAAAAGAGTTCATCAAAGTTAGTAATATCAAAACAGGCAATCAAAATTTTGATGGCTTTAATTTACTTACCCTTGTGCCCAGCCCTTGTGACTACTGCAAGGCTGATATTCAAAAATGATCGTGAGGGAGAAGAGATCGTGAGGGATTTGGTAACACCATCGTAAGGGATGTTTATCGAGAGAAATATTTATATATTAGGGCAGTTATTCCCTTAAATATTTATGTCTGTCAAAATGGTTTAATTTAGTTAATAGATGAGTATCGAAATAAAAGTTTAAAAGCCTACAGTTTTTGCACATTTACAAAAGGCGTAATCGTCATCAACATTTTCAAGGACTACATAATGTAAACAAAGGCATATTTTTGCAAGATTGTAAAGATTTTGTTGATACATAACTACAATATTGTGTGCAAAATTGTATCCCAAAATATATTTCGAAAATACAAGCAAAAAAAGATTATTCCTAATAAAGTGCAATTTCAGATCGTGAGGAATTACGTTACACCTTTTTATGATCGTGAGGGAGTATAATTGCTTGCCAAGATTATAAAAAGTTTGTTGCTTGGGAATGTATAAATATATGATGAATTTTGAAACTCTGTATGCAAAATTAATTATGACGTTCGAACAAGCATCTTATATTGGAATAAAAGCGTAACAGGCACCAGAAACTAAAACGGGTGTTTCAAATAAGGGAAAATGTTTTAGAACGTTAAAACAAATAAAAATAATCACACCATATATATATAAGTTAGGTCTTTATATATAAGGCAAAATAAATTTAACAAAAAGGCAAGCAAAAAGAACTAAATTAAAAAGGAAATAAAACCAAAATCACGAACGAACGAAAAATAATAAAGGGAAGTATGAGATGGTGCTCTGTGATAGTGAGAACCCTTTGACAAATTTATATTTCACCATGGTAACTGGCATATACGGTTTTATCTGCACATTAATTATTGCCGACTGCAATACAAGGTGTGACTTCATCTATTAACGTAGATGCATCTGTCAATCGCCAAAATACCTCGGTCCTATTGAACACACACACATATATATATCCCTTGACACTACTCTGCGGACGAGAAATTAATTCGAAATGGCCATCCAGGGCCATTAATAGGTATATATGATAACAATGTCAACGCATTTATCATGATGGGTGGTTACGTTCTTTTCACCGAGTGTTTCGCGCTCTCAGTAGACAATACTTTGCGTTGTCTCGACTATAAGATCAGAAATTTACCATAATTAAAATTATTGGAAAATGTCAAAGCTTTCTTTGAATAGCTCGTTCCTTAGACGGTTCTTTGGCTTTCGATTTGTGTACCTCAACCAATGCCTCACAATGGTAAACTGTTGATAATACCCATAACTAGGGAATCTTTAAGTCCAGAACTTGCCCGATAACTAGTGGATACTTTGAAAATTCCCCTATCGAAAGACACCAAATATTTGTCCTACATTGATACTCTGGGTATTTTGATATCAGATGAATTCGGCATTTCAAATTATGCTACTTGTTTAAACACAAAAAGAGGAAAATTGATGCTTGTTTTGTTATTAAAAAGACCAGTTACTTAAACTTTTAAAAAATCACCAAAGCAACAAAAAGGTACCTTCTTCGAGGTAACTGGGCAATCAAACCACAATGCAAAAAAAAATCTATTTTGCAAAAAAAAATAGATAAGTAAATAAATAAATAAATAAATAAATAATAAATAAATAAATAAATAAGTAAATAAATAAAAATTAACTTGAACATTAAGCATAAGACAGTTCATGATACCGGTGCCAGGTGCACCGGTAGAGTAAGCATCTCCTGTTTCTTATAAAGCACACGCCGTGCTGAACATGAAGTCAAATTCGGTCAAATCAAACTGTCAAAGGGGAAGATTTGTGCATATCTGTAACACGGATATACCAAAGTGATCAACAAGTTCATGATGTCGACTATAAAATTGAAATTTGAATTTTTGTAATTATATTTCAAATCATTTTTCATTGGATAATTATAAAACAGCGTGACAGAAAAGTATGGATTAAATATTTCCAGTCTGGACAAAGCACAGAACACTATTGAATAAACAGTAAAATTACGATAAATTGTAATTCTGTACATGACCATTTTTTAAATTCTTCTTCCTATTTCTAACATTTTTGCACAATGTCTCTTAATATGCAGAAATGTAGTTTTTCAAGAATTACCTAGCATACCCTTAGAGTTCGACAAAAATGGGGATGAAACAGGGTTTTTTTAAGCACGCGTTTTTTGTTTATTATTTTCATGGCCATTTCTAGAAACTAGTGTCCACTTCCCATTTTAATATCAAATGTTATTTCATTTTACACTAAACTGCTTCAAAGACTCATGCTCGCATTTGTTTCATTGTTTAAGCCTAATAAGATAATCAGATTAAAAAATACAAATGTTGATTTTTTGTGTTACTTTCTATCCAAGGAAGGTTGGTGTGCCTTAAAAAAGTAAAATTGAGACCTAAAATAAAAAATGAAGGGATATGGAGTAAATCCATACGAGACAAACCTATACAAATACATGTTTATATAAAGTAATAGAACAAAGCTTTAATTTATTGTTGTTCTTCATCTTGAAATAACCATAAGGCCTTCAACATTGAGCTTTGCTCACACCTCATAGTAAGTTCAAGACGCCCCCTAGCACTGCTTGAGTGGAATGCATTGCTAATTGCCGAGCAATGCTACAGCCGTGCTTATCATGCATGAATGCGATGTTGTCAACAAACATAAAATCAACTGGCAAAGTGTACAATCGCTGTCATCCATTGCCCGACAAAAGAATAACAGAAGACAATCTCAACACTTAAACAAATACAGGGCAATCATCGAGTCAAAAGTAAGAAAACTTGGCGTAATAAAATCATTAGATGTGGGCACAACAAACAGGTGGTCAGAAAAATAATTTCAGATATTAAAAAGATAATAAAAATGTCAAAATTTAAGATATGCTAGTGCATCCATATGAGAAATTCTCTCAAGCGCAATTAAACCATAACTGAATTTATAGAGAGCATACATAAATCACGCTCATAAAACAAATTTCAATGATTTTTTTATCTTTTATCTTTTTTATTTCAGTTAAAAGTGTGTTGTGCGGGTCCCCAAGTAAGAGCTTTCTGAGTATTCTAGGCCAATCGAATTTCATTTGAATTAATTGGAAATATTAAGCTTAAAGCTTTTTTAGACGAAAACGACACGATTTAAGGGATCCGATAATTTGATTCAATATACATATTCATATGCTTCCCGCGGTAACAAGAATAATGCAATAATAAACACTACTGCACTTTTGAAAAAATTAGCATCTTACCATTGTTTAATTATTTTGATATCATCGTCATATTGCTGAATATAGTAAGTGAGAATCGAACCGTCAGCCTTAAACGAACAATCTAAGGACAATAGCAACATCGGGAAAACAAAGAAACAAAGACATAACATGAGCACGGCACAGTAAAGAAAAATAAAGACACACACATATACAGAAATGAATAGGAGAGAAAAAAAACATTTCTCTTCTAACAATAATGGTTAAGCTTAATCCTTCACGATCATAAATTTCGTCACCTCATCCCTCACGATCATTTTTGGATGAAAATGCACAGAAACATATTTTTGTGTATTTATCAAAAAGCGAACCCATCAATAGTAAGAATTATATAAAGAATATACGTGGTAGCAGAAATTTAAACACCGAGCCAAGGCATTTTTCCAAAAAGAGCAAAAAATGTGCTACGAATCTTCAAAAAGTCAGTAGGGTTCAACGTCGCCTTTTGTAATTCTGAGCAGCATCTTGTACCTTTTAAACATTTTAATGTCCTAAGCGATAGTCTGATAATAGTCATTTTGACAGACACATTTCTTTTTCCCAGTAAGTTCTCTCCTTTTTCAAAATATCAAGTTTTTTTCAAAATAATTGTCAATTTAATCAATCACGATGGTGTCACCAAATCCCTCACGATTCGGTCTCAAGACTTAACCGCCGTTACAAATCCCTCACGATCATTTTTATCGGCGTAACCGAATGACAGCCTTGTACTGGTAGTCAGAAAGTCATCAGTCTCCTAATACTAATAACGACTATTTTTGTTTTTACTTCTGTTTTTGGTCTATCTGCTTCGCCGTCCATAGCTATGACCCTTTCCAGAAATGCTGGGCCCGTTATTTTTGATTTCATTCAATTCTTGTTCGGATGGTAGAAGAGTCTTGTTTTTAACATATAAGCATTTGATATCAAATCAAAAATATGTATATAGATTTCCATCGTGAAATTATGTACACTATGAAATAAATGATTGCATGAACCCCTCCCCATAAAATAAATAAGTAAAATAAAAATAAACAATATTAAACCTTTACCAACACAATATCATATTCATTGCCAGTTAGCAGAATTTCAACCAGGAAATTGGAATTAAATTTGTCGTTTCAAGGGAAGGTGTCGAGATCTGCTTTTTTCAAAACGTTCTTTTATTTACGAATGCAAAATTGATTACTAGTACTTTCTAAAAAATATTTATTCAATAGTAAATGACATTGAAGGCAATATCACAAAATCTGGACTGCCCAAGGGTTGTGATATGGACCAGGAAAACTGATATGGCCCGAGCCGAAGGCGAGGGTCATATCAGTTTTCTGGTCCATATCACAGCCCAAGGGCAGTCCAAATTTTGTGATATTGCCAATAATGTCATTTACTATTGTATTTATTGCATTGAAGAAATTTTAATCTACATTATACAAAGAAGCTGGTGTTTTATTCAACAATAGCAATTAACAAATAATTATATATGTAAAACAAGAAAATGGATTTATTTTAACAGCCAAAGTTACTTTAATTTCAAAAGTGTCTTCCTCTGCAGCTGAACGTACTTTGATGTTTTATCATCTAACAAAAAAGAAAGAAAAAAAAANNAAAATCTTTACAAATACGGGCTCTCATTTAAACTGTTTTCCATTGAATTAACTTCAAGTTGTCATTTTTAAACATGTGTGAAATAATGTTACCATACTTAATCCAAAGCACAAATTGTTGTTTGTTTACATTGGTTGATTGACGTAAAAGTTTCAATACATTTTATAAAAGGGAAATCAACTCAAATCTGGCGGTCCGTTTTCCAGCTGATATTGACAGTCAATATCAGAAAATCGGACCAGCGCTTTCCATACCCTATAATTCTACATGTCAGCTGATCAGTACTAACCCATGAAATCTAAGAATTTTAAACTGATATGCAATAAACTCCTAATATTAAAGTATATTGACCTCGAATAGTGTCCTCGGTCAAAATGCACAAGTCAGATGTTTAAACATTGGCCTCATTACCAGGCTATATGTATACTAAAGATAAGTGCGGGTATTTTTTGTTTTATTGTAGCTACCAACAGTTGACTGGGACACGAGAGAAGTAGGATTTCTACATGCTGTATTTTATATAGGATATATCATAACACATATACCAGGGGGATATCTAACAACAGTATGGCCTAGTCATAGGTTCGTTAAAGAAATAATTCATAGAAAATTTAATATTAAGTTTTTATATTATTAAAAAAAGATTGGTTTTCACCATATCATTTCTTTATC
This sequence comes from Modiolus philippinarum, assembly GCA_002080025.1. NCBI lineage: Eukaryota > Metazoa > Mollusca > Bivalvia > Mytilida > Modiolidae > Modiolus > Modiolus philippinarum. Next base: position 54,320 of record MJUU01004729.1, on the reverse strand, counting down.
ATATCTTCAATATTAAAAAAGAAGAAAATCATTATTGCGAAACATGTGATAAAATCCACGAGGTTTCTGCAATTTTCAGTTGACTTGTCTAGAAGATCAGCTTCTAAATGCCAAAGAAAAATTTTCTTACCTCTGGAAATTTCTTCTAATTTATATGGAGTGAATAAAAGAATCTAGAACAACTTTAATGATGCATGAGAAAAGTATATTTCATAGTTCATTATTGCATACAGTTGTTGAAGTAAAACAAAATATCACAAATATATTATCCATGCATCTGATACATTATTTGAAATAAAATTAAGCAATAACCAGAGGCTCCCAGGAGCCTGTATTGCTCACCTGGCTTTTTATACAGTTTATCTTCAGTCTCTCAAACTTTGGTAGCTAGAACACCACCAATATCTTTAACTGTATATAGTTTGATCATGTTTTACTATATGTCTTTGTTGGACTTTTTAGACAAAAAAGTTCTTGCTAAGAACCACTTTCGACACCAGTTTTGAAGTCGAGACATCATTTTGTAAATGGCGGTCAACGAACAATTTTCAACATCAGTTTTGAAGTTGTGACATCAATGACTATCTAGAAACAAAATTTCATTGAAATCGGACAATGTTGAATTTCCCGCCTTTTTTTTGGCAGCCATTTTGAAAATGGCAGTCAACAAATAATTTTCAACACTGGTTTTGAAGTCGCAACATCAATATCTGTCTTGAAGCAAAATTTCATTGAAATCGGACAATGTTGAATTTTCCTGCCTTTTTGGCAGGTATTTTGAAAATGGCGGTCAACGAATAACTTTCATCACTGCTTTTGAAGTTGCAACATCAATATCTAATTGGAAACCAAATTTCATTGAAATCGGACAATGTTGAATTTTCCCGCCTTTTTTGGCGACCATTTTGAAATGGCGGTCAACGAACAATTTTCAACACTGCTTTTGTCACACCATCAATATCTAATTGGAAACCAAATTTCACTGAAATCAGACAATGTTGAATTTTCCCGCCTTTTTTGGCGGCCATTTTGAAAATAGCGGTCAACGAACAGTTTTCAACACCAATTTTGAAGACGCCACAGCATGGCAAACATTTTATCATATACGCTTAACCTTCATTTTCTATAGTTTTGGAAATAAAAGATGAAAAATATGAAAATTTTGTGCAAAGAGGGCAATAACTCCTACAAAAGTTTGTTGATTTTCTTCCAGATTTTCATGCTGGGTAGATCCTGATATGCTGAACATTTTGCAATTTACATTTGACCTCTATCTGTTGCACTTTTTGAAATAAAAAATAAAAATTGCACAAATTTTGAAAATTTTACGGAAAAAGGGCTATATCTCCGAGATGGGTTTTTCAGATTTTCTTCAAAATTGCACTGTATGTAGATCTAATCATGCTGATCATTTTAACCCTCCATCAGATTTTTGATATCTGTAACGGTTTTCAAGTTATTGCAAAGGTCAACAAAGTGGCAAAACTTTCACCGAATCAAAGTCGAGATTTACAACCCACACCTACATTTTGTTACCTTAAAAAGACTACACAGTGTATAGATATCAAACGGAAAAGGTTACAGTTGAATACAATGTGTCTTTTTAACGACCACAGATCCGTTTTAGAATGTAAGCTTGGGGTGTAAACTTTGACTTCTGTTCAGTAAAACTTTTGCCACTTGGTTGACCGTAGCAATATTGGCCAAAAACAGCAATTTACCGCTATGTTCTATTTTGAGCAAGAGCCACCATGTTTGTTGGCCGGCGGAAAAATCCCACATCAGTTTGAGAAGCCATACCCCGGGGATGATTCAGGCAAAGTTTGGTTTCATTTGAACCGTTGGTTTCAGAGGAGAAGATTTTCGAAAATAAATGACAAAAAACGCAAAACTTGTATAATTTTCGTGATTAAAGAGCAATAACTCTTACATCGGTTTTGCCATTTCTTTCAAAATTGAAGGGTAGGCAGATCTTGTAATGGCAAACATTTTATCAATTTACACTTTACCTCTATCTTTTTTAGATTTCGAATTAAAAGACAAAAAGATGAAAATTTCGAAAATTCGGTAAAAAAAGGGCAATAACTCCTACATGGGTTTTCAGTTTTCCTTCAAAATTGCAGGGTGGGTAGATCTAGTCATTCTGAACAATCTACTTAGTCAGATTTTTTATCTCTGTAACGGTTTTTGAGTAATTGGCCAGAAACTGCAATTTCCCCTATGTTCTATTTTTAGCATTAGCGACCATGTTGGTTGGCTGGCGGAAAATCCCACATCAGTTTGAGAAGCCATACCCTGGGGGATGATTCATGTGAAGTTTGGTTTCATTTGGCCCAGTAGTTTCAGAGGAGAAGATGTTTGAAATTGTTGACGGACGGACGACGGACGACAGACGACGGACGCATAGTGATGGCGAAAGCTCACATGGCCTTTAAGGCCAGATGAGCTAAAAAAAGGGAGCTAACTAATGTTGCAATATGACCTGTTTTGTAATCTCCCTTCCAAAAAGTGATTTTTTTTTAATTTCGTTAAAAAAATATTCCCTGGAAAAATGTTATAAAACAGTTATAAAAAGTCATAATCGGTCATTTTTGTGATATATGTGATAATTATTTTTTATTCTATCCAAAATTCTTGTAAAATTTATGGATTAACTACAAGTTTCTCCTTTTATAATTCCAATTTGTATAAATCAAGTAAAACTGGTTTGGTTAACAATTAACTGAGAAGAATTTTTTCAGGTAGGAAAATTTTACACTCCAGATTTTTTTGGGTTTGTTGAAAATCCTCTGGGTAAGTAAACTGCAGTTCACAAACCCCTCTGTCAATTGCTGATACACCTTGGAGATCGCTTTAACTGTTACCGTATAGTAAGATTCAGCTCACCTACGTACCACGAGTTTTACTGTAGGGTGATCGTTCAAATGCAGTTCCCAGACAAGGCACCGATTCATACACTGCTTTTGATATAATTAGCGAGAATGGTAATATCGATTGAGTATTAATATGAAAATCAAATTAAATTTAGCCACTTCACTTCACTGTTTTGTTGGCTGCACAGTAGTTGTCTTGTTTGTCCTTCTCTTATGGATGCTCTTGTTATACCAAGTTTACAAGTTTATCATTACTATCATTAGCGTTAGATTTTTTCTCTCCATTACTAGAATCAAGGACAACGAATGCAACTATAAAAAATGTAGATGTATTATGTCATGATTGTCTCTTGTTTCATTCTTGGCAACTTGACGAATACAAGAGGATAAAACAATCCAAGTTAAAAACAATGTTCAAAGACGAACATTCCTATTAATAGATATAAAAAAAATAATATAACTGAAAACACCAGAAGACGAAAACCGCAGCAACAAACCGAAAAGGTACATTTTTTCCAGAAATATTCATATTAGAGACAACACAAGTGACCGTAAAAACAACAAAGCTCATAGCATGCTTAATGCACTTCACTCGTTCGAAGAACTAGTCTTTACATACCTTTGTTCCGAAAGGATTACCATTTTCTGAGATGATGCTCTATACTCATTTCCTTATATATAGTCCTTTTTATAATTTTGTTTTTGGAAAAGGTCCTGCATCAAAATTCAGTTAAAACATTCACATCATCAGATAAATGCGCATTTAAATTTTGTTATTTGGTTGAGAGGTCATTTTATGTTTTATTCAGCTGCTAAATACATATATGCTCTGCAATTATATATATAATAATAAATCAACCGTGTTGGTTTTGGACTCTTTAATATGATCTTCCTTTATTACATGAGTATGAATTATGTATACCCATTTGCCTCCAAACTTGTTCTGATCTACATGATATCTCTTACATTCAAGTCCGACATATGTGATAATTATTTTTTATTCTATCCAAATTCTTGTAAAATTTATGGATTAACTACACTTTTCTCCTTTTATAATTCTAGTATGTATAAATAAAGTAAAACTGGTTTGGTTAACAATGTTAAAATAACTGAGAAGAAAAATTTTTCAGTTAGGAAAATTTTACACTCCAATTTTTTTTGGGGTTTGTTGAAAATCCTCTGGGTAAGTAAACTGCAGTTCACAAAATTCCTTTGTCAATTGCTGATACACCTTGGAGATTTTAATACACGTATCGCTTTAACTGTTACCGTACAGTAAAGTTCCTGCTTACCTACGTACCACGAAATTTACTGAAGGGTAATAGTTCAATGCAGTTCTCAGTCAAGGCACCGATTCATACACTGCTTTTGATATAATTGGCGAGAATGGTTATATCTATCGAGTGTTAATATGAAAATCAAATTAAATTTAGCCACTTCACTTCACTGTTTTGTTGGCTGCACAGTAGTTGTCTTGTTTGTCCTTCTCTTTTAACCTTTTTAATGGCTGTTCTTGTAATATCAAGTTTACAGGTTTATCATTACTAGTGTAAGATTTTTTTTCATTCCTAGAATCAAGGACAACGAATACAACTGTAAAAAAGTAGATGCATTATTTCTCCAATCTGCTCATTGGCTATCATGATTTCTCTTGTGGTATTTTTCTTTCATTCTCGACAACTTGACGAAAACAAGAGGATAAACACCATTTTTAACGACGAACATCCTCTTTTAATAGGGAAAAATAATCTTACTGAAAACACTGGAACACGAAAACCGCAGCAACAAACTGAAAAGGTACATTTTTTTCCAGAAATATTTCATATTAGAGACAACACAAGTGACCATAACAAAACAACAAACTTCATAGCATGTTTAATGCACTTGACTAGTTTGAAGAAATAATCTATACATACCTTTGTTCCGATAGGATAACCATTTTCTGAAATGATGCTATATACTCTCTTTCTTGTATGTAGTCCTTTTTATAATGTTGCTTCTATAAAAGGTCCTGCAGCAAAATTAAGGTAAAACATTCACGTCATCAGGTAAATGCGTTTTTTGGTATCATGACATTTAATTTTTGTCATTTAGTTTAGAGGTCATTTTATGTTTTATTAAGCTGCTAAATACATGTATGCTTTGCAATTATAAAGTAAGTCAATCCAAAACGAACAATCCAAGGACAATGGCAACATCAGAAACAAAAAAGAAAAAAGCAGAGACACAACATGGGCACGGCACAGAAAAGAAAAATGAAGACATACACACACAAAGATGAACGACACGGACCCAACAAAAAACCATGGGCGAGATCAGGTGCACCGGTAGAGTTAGCATCTCCTGCTTCTTATAAGACACCCGCCGTGTTGAACATGTCAAATCCGGTAGAGGAAACAACAATTAAGCTTTAGAGGGAAAGATCTGTTGTCATCTGGGAAACAGATATCCCATAGCGGTCCACAAGATGGTGATTTCGACCGTAAAACTTCTGGAGGGATGACTTCAAGTTTTGGGTAACACACCCTTGTTGAAGTAGCCTATTTGTGAGCAACCTGGCTCTATCAAGGAAGTCACTGTATCGAACACAGGCTCTTGAATAGCGAATGAGCTGGGAGACGTAAATTATAAATAAGAATAAATCAACCGTGCTGGTTTTGAATTGTTCTGTGAACATTCTTTAATATGATCTCTCTTTATTATTACATGAATATGAATTATGTATATTTGCCTCCAAACTTGTCTGATCTGCATATCTTTTACATTCAAGCCCGACACCCGAATGCTTTTCGATGGCTTCGTTTACAGAGCTGACCTGACATATCCGGAAATAGTAGATGAGAGAAAAATTGTTTGTCAAGTGTAATCCGGTGGTAATGATTCGGAAAGCTTGTCTGCTAACCAATGTTGGAAAACTGTATGGTCAAACCCAACTGTCCATTTATCTATTTCAAGAAATGAACACACTCATTTTGGGGAGAGGAGTATAAAAAATAATATTTCTACCATTTCAGATCTCTGTTATCCAATTCACCCTTTGAGTATTAAGTTGCTAATTTGGTTTCATGTCATTGACATAGATAAACAATGGACATATCAGATTAAAATTTTAAGCTATCCCGCATTAGCAGATTTGCTGAGTTTCCCTTAATAGAATCGACCCGGTGATTGTCAGGTGTGATTCCTGTATTAAGATTTGTTCATTGGTAGATGCAAATGATTTTGTTCATTTCTTCAGTGTTGCTTTTGTTCAAGGTTTGTGAAGATAAGAGGAAAAGGAAAATGAAAGGCTTTAGTCGTTGTTATCTCTTTACAGAATTTTTGGAGGATGCATTTTATTTTCTGCTATGATGAACATGTTACTTCCAGTCTTTGTTGACAAAGTTGGATACATTGGGACATGTTGTGTTAGAGGTCTACAAGGACTGAGTGAAGCAAGTATAATGTATTTAAAACTAATAATCTTAGATGACTTATTTAATGCATGATATGCAAATTCCTACAATTAATGTCTCATCAGCTGTGTTCGAGGCCAAATATATTTGAAATCAAAACAACATATATTATTGCAAAAAATATTGAATGACCAATAGTCTTGATAGTTAGTTTTTCTGTAAATAACCTCTATCTAGTCTTATTGCAAATTGTATCATGGTTTTTTGCTAGTTTGAATATAGGTGATATGTGTGCCAATTAACTATTTATCTACAAGTTTCTCACTATTTCAAAAGTTTCTTGCACAAATAAATATCCCCTCTGCTTTTGAATAAGCACAAATATGAAATATATGTCTCGAAACAGCCATTTACTTAACATTAACAAAAAATATGATCGACTGCTGATTCTGTTCACAACGGAAACGTTTAAATTGGACAGTCAAGAAATAGGATTATGAAATATAATAAAACTCAAACGTAATATGTATAGAAAGTGCTGCATGATCATCACAACCTTAGATATCACCAATATAAACAGATTTCAGTAAGTATTTTGGCCATACCATTTTGTTGCATCATGTTCATTCATCATGTGTCTGTAGATGACATATCTTAAAAAAATAAATCGATTTTTAAATCCATAATAAGTGGAAAAACTTATTGAAATAAGCTGCAGAAAGTGTAATGATTACATTTAGTAGAGCGGCGGATATGTAAAAAGTCTCTTATTTAACGAGTTTAAATTACCCAAAAGCCCCATGGAATTTTATTGCTTAATATTATTTATCAACATCTCAACTCTCAGAAAATGCCTGTCGTCGCGTTAAATTGTGGTCCCTATGACGTAAAAATGGCGACTTTTGACGTTACCCTGCTCTTCAATATACACACGGGACGGCTTTGAACGAAATTTTATTGAATTCACCACTTATTCTTGAAACTCAATACAAAAGAAACAAAAAACATGCAATAATGTACTTAATTATGCATCAATACACCCTTATAAGTTCAAACATAGCCCAGTACGACCGTTTACAAACTTGGTAAAATTAAGCATTAGAATTGATGATTTTTAGCACCTACCTTTTAATCTTTTACATATTTGCTAATTATGTCTCATAACTGACTTGACAACTGTCTCACGTAACTATTGGCGTATTTGTTTCCAGAATACATCATTTCTCCACGTTAAATTTTTTATCAAAAGTTGTGTTTTGCAAATATTTTCTTCCCGTATTTGAACAGTGTTGTACCGATTTGGTCATAATTTTATAATTTACCCTTTACCAGGCAGTCTGTTTTTAATGATATTTCAACAATATTT
>MJUU01004729.1:23514-46448 GCA_002080025.1 Modiolus philippinarum | reverse complement strand
AGGTGCACATCTTAAATATATATAGAAACAGTCTGTGAAGTTTCAAAGATGTGGGTTGAAAACTGTAGGAGGAGTTGATTTCACAAATAGGAACCCTATGTTAAACATTTTGGTAAAAAAATGACTAAGTTCCAAAGTCCGGAAAAATTGGAAAAAATTTCTGAAATATTTCCATAAAGTCAGGTGCACATCTTCAATATATATAGAAACATTCTGTGAAGTTTCAAAGATGTGAGTGAAAACTGTAGGAGGAGTTGATTTCACAAAATAGGTATCCCATTTTCCCTGCCCGCCCAACATTCACCATACTATAACCTGGATGTGCACTCCGTGCAACCCGGCCAACAACCCGGCCAAAAATAGAAAGTGTACTGAAAAAAAGGTTATGAAGTGTAAATTTCGTGGTATATTTCTAAAAAATCCAAAATTATCCAACTTTTAGAGCAAAGTTTGTGTACTTTGGAATAAATTTATTTAACAAAAACTATACTATGATTTTAAGCAATCTTTTTTCTATAAAATGGTGTACTTTGTACCAAATTCGGTGGAAAAATGTAGCTGTAAAGTGTACTAAAACTTTCCTATGTTTCAACAGAGAAATGCTAAAAAAATATGACGATTTACAGGTAAATCTGCCGAGACACCAAAACTATAAGAAATGTGAATGTTTCAAATCCCTGTTATATTAGTCCCAGGACCAAGTTAATGTGAAGACCAAAATATTTCTAAAATTGTCTAATAATTTTCTTTCCTATCTAATATCCAAAATTCTAAGAATTCAAGAAGGTCGATTTTCTAGTTTCATGTCTTGACATTTCAATATATAAATCTGTTTTCAGTCACTGTGGCCTTCACTGACCTTGACCTTTGACCTACTTCCTCCAAAATCAATAGGGTTCCTCCCCTCCTGGTATCCAACAACATATCCAAGTTTCATTTCAATTGGATGTAGACTTTTTGAGTTATCATCCAGAAACCAAATTTTTCTGAAATTTTCAGTCTATTTTTGGTCACCGTGACCTTGACCTTTGACCTACTTTCTCCAAAATCAATAGAGTCTCTCCCCTCCTGGTACCCAAAAACATATCCAAGTTTCATTTCAATTGGATTAAAAACTTTTTGAGTTATCATCCGGAAGCCAAATTTTTCTCAAATTTTCCGTCTATTTTCGGTCACCATGACCTTGAACTTTGACCTACTTTCTCCAAAATCAATAGGGTCCCTCCCCTCTTGGTACCCAACAACATATCCAAGTTTCATTTCAATTAGATGTAGACTTTTTGAGTTATCATCCGGAAACCAAATTTTTTTTCAAATATTCAGTTTTTTTTTCAGTCAGTGTGACCTTTGACCTACTTTCTCCAAAATAAATAGGGTCCCTCCCCTCTTAGTACCCAACAACATGTCCAAGTTTCATTTCAATTGGATAAAAACTTTTTGAGTTATCATCTTGAAACCAAAATTTTCTCAAATTTTCAGTCTATTTTTGGTCACCGTGACTTTGACCTTTGACCTACTTTCTCCAAAATCAATAGGGTTCCTCCCCTCCTGGCACCCAACAACATATCCAAGTTTCATTTCAATTGGATGAAAACTTTTTGAGTTATCATCCGGAAACCAAATTTTTCTCAAATTTTCAGTCTACTTTCGGTCACCGTGACCTTGACCTTTGATCTACTTTCTCCAAAATTGATAGGGTTCCTCCCCCCTTGGTACCCAACAATATATCAAAGTTTCATTTTAACTGGATTTAAACTTTTTGAGTTATCATCCGGAAACCAATGTTTGAAGTTGAAGCCTGCCTGCCCGCACGCACGCCCACATGCCCGCAACACCAAACCAATAGCTGAGTTCAACTTCATTGCAACTCAGCTAAAAATCTTTTGAGTCAGATGTTAACTTTTTTAGCTATCACCAAGAAACCAAATAAATTTGAAAAGTCACCGCAACCTTGATCTTTGACCTACTTTTTTCCAAAATCTATACTGTTCTTCTCTTTTTTTGTCAATTGAATTTGATGTAAATGTTCTGAGTTTTGAAATTCAATTCATTTTCAATCATTGTGACCTTGATCTTTGGCCCACTTTCCAAACAAAAATTAAATGAGGCTTCCCTTAATGGTTTCCCAAAATATGTCCAAGTTTGATTTGAATTAAATATAAACATTTGGAGTAATCTTCTGGAAACTAAATTTTTCTTACATTTTTAATCTATTTCCAGTCACTGTAACCTTGACCTTTCAGCTGCTTTATTCAATAGGATTCACCACCACCTAATAACCAACAATATATCCATGTTTCATTTCAATTGGCTAAAAACTTTTTCATTAATCATCAAGAAACCAAATTTTCTGAAAGTTTCAACCTATTTTTGGTCACTGTGACCTTGACCTTTGACTTACTTTTTCAAAAATCGATACAATTTATCTACTCCTGGTATCCAACAATATATGCAAGTTTCATTTCAATAAGTGACTTTTGAATCCTGTTCACTCCAGAAAAAGATATAATTTTATACGAAAAAAATTGATAAATCAATACGTTCAGAGGGAATCACTAATCAGTTAACACTGTTGAGCTTAGGGTGATTTATATTTAATCTATTTGTAGTGCTTCGGGTTAATTGTTTTTCGTCAATTAAAATTTTGTTAAAGAATTGTCATATAGGAAAAATGATAATTTTATAAATATTTTGTTTTTTATTTCAATAGGCCAAGAATCCAGTCACGCCATCTTACTGGTATTTGAGGTGATCGTTTACGTCTTCAATTACACAAGAGTTCCTAACTTGAAAGGCCCGTATCAATGAAAAACAAATCAATGACAGAAAACATATGATATCCTGAAATTACTGTTTCTTGTTGGAATTTTGAGGGGTGCTGAAGGATTTCAGACGAAATAAAGGTTGGGGGCGCTTAAAGCAGCAGGGGCGTTTACTAGTAATACAAGGAATACAGTAGTCACAGTAGTCTTATTTTTCCTTGATACTGATGTACAATCGTATAAAATTTGTTCAAGTATATATAGGAGGTTAGATAGTCTTGTTGTTACCAATAATTGAGATATGAGATCATAGGTCAATTTTGATATAAAGTCATTAATGCAGAAAATATAGGTAAAAGTGACCATATATTTTCTGGATGCTCACCTAGCACCAAAGATGCAAGCATATGCAAAGTTTTATGATCTTATCTACAGAGACTGACATTTGAACCCAATGTAAACTTGAATGTAGGTTGGTGTTGCCGATAATATATGTCAAAATGACCTACTGTAATTTTGCTTGTATGCTGACCATCACCCAAGATACACCTACATGCAAAGTTAGATTATCCAACTACTCAACAAGTAAAGTTTATACACTGTTTAGGCTAGTTTGAAGGTAAACATTCATCAAATGGAATTCACCTTCCTGCTTTTCCCGATTGGTGTCGCTGCTGCACTATCAGGTAGTTGGCGGGAAAACTTACATTTCACGCCTTTTCAAAAATTGTTCCTTGTGCGTGACTTTTCCCGGAATCACGACGTCATAGAACAAAACCTGATAGTGCAGTGGTGACACCAGGTGGGACAACATAAGGAAGGTGCATTCCATTTCACTCCTTTACGAACTTGATAACATGTTTAAATCAGATCTATGGAAATACAAGTTTTAAAGAGCTTCATGCAAAAAAGAACGATTCCCATATTTGCACTGTTCCTAAAGAGAATTTCCAAGAGAAAGTATATGAAACAGAATTGATGACAGCGAGTAACATTGAATGGCATGGATCTGACCAGATGTAGATGTGCATTACTGCTAAAGAAAAAAAAAAGAATGAATGAAAATATTTACCAGTCCATTTGTAGACATTGGCTCCTCCATTCTGGAGTCGATGTCTGGATACTGATATGGCCATCTGTCTCGTAATGAGTCTGATACTGGATCCATCATTGAAAAGTCATCTGAAAAAAAAGAAAGACTTGTTTCAATGTATATTTATAATGACTTTCTCTTGACATATATTTTATGGAAATTTTTACCATATGTAATTCAATACAACTTTCAAAGAATAAATATTTTAATACTTAATATTATTATTCACAAGATTTACAAGTAATTATGGCCAAAGTTATTATGTAAATGTGATTTCTAACGTTCACATTTGGATATATGTAAATTTACGGACTTTGTTGTATGAACATGGGTGTTGTATATAAGAGAAGGAACACTTTAAAAAAAATTAAGGAAAGTCTACATAATATATGTATCCATCTTCCTCAGGTAAAACCCCCATCTCATCAAACAGGCATAAGTCACCATCTTCCTCCAGTAAAACCCCCGTCTCATCAAATGGACATGAGTCACCATCTTCCTCCAGTAAAACCCCTGTCTCATCAAACGGATAAAGTCATCATCTTCCTCCAGTAAAACCCCCGTCTCATCAAACGGACATAAGTCACCATCTTCCTCCAGTAAAACCCCCGTCTCATCAAACGGGCATAACTCACCATCTTCCTCCAGTAAAACCCCTGTCTCATCAAACGGGCATAAGTCACCATCTTCCTCCAGTAAAACCCCCATCTCATCAAACGGACATAAGTCACCATCTTCCTCCAGTAAAACCTCCGTCTCATCAAACGGGCATAAGTCACCATCTTCCTCCAGTAAAACCCCCTTCTCATCAAACGGGCATAAGTCACCATCTTCCTCCAGTAAAACCCCCGTCTCATCAAACGGGCATTAGTCACCATCTTCCTCCAGTAAAACCCCCGTCTCATCAAACGGACATAAGTCAGCATCTTCCTCCAGTAAAACCCCTGTCTCATCAAACGGACATAAGTCACCATCTTCCTCCAGTAAAACCCCCGTCTCATCAAACGGGCATAAGAGACACAACTAAATTGTTTCATAAAACTAATAAAACTGAAAGCAAAGTTCACTAATATATGCCCCCTCCCCCATTTGATCCAAAGTAAGAATAAACAGCTGCGCCAAGTCGCATGATACGCCCGTCGTCACCCCTTGAAAACTTTAAGTGATTAAAGAATGTGGTTCTCAATTTAGAATACACCTATAACTGCCCAATTAAGCATGATATCTCTTTAATAAATCAATCTGCACAGTTTGAAGTGAGCTGATCAAACTATTAATCAGTTAGAGTGCATTATGTATAAAATTGCCTTAAATTTGAAAAATAAAGTCCCATAACTCTTCCAAGAAAAATCGAAATTTCACGAAAAGTATACAGACCATGAAACCATCATATCCAATACCTGTACAAAGTTTGAAGTGAACTAGCCATAGGTTTGTCAAGTTAGAACACAACATGTGAAAAATTGCCTTAGAATTCATAAATAAAGTTCCATAACTCTTGCAAGAAAAATCGAAATTTCACGAAAAAGTATACAGATCATGAGGCCATCATACCCAATATCTTTTCAAAGTTTGAAGTGAATTGGTTAAAGATTTGTCAAGTTAGAGCATGACATGTAAAAAATTGCCTTAAAATTGACATTTAAAGTCCCATAACTTCTACAAGAAAAATCCAATTTTCACGAAAAAGTATAAAGATCGTGAGTCCATCATACCCAATACCTCTACAAAGTTTGAAGTGAATCGACCAAAGGGTTGTTGAGTTAGAGCGCGACATGTAAAAAATTGCCTTAAAATTGACGAATAAAGTCCCATAACTCCTACAAGAAAAATCGAATTTTCCCGAAAAAGTATACAGATCATGAGGCCATCATACCCAATACCTCTGCAAAATTGGAAGTGAATTGGCAAAATGGTAATCAAGTTAGAGCGCGACATATGAAACGGACAGACAGACAGACAGACAGACAGACGGACGGACGGACGGACGGACGGACAATCGGACATTGGTATACCATAATACGTCTGTCATTAGAGGGGTATATAAAAATCAACAAAAAAAATTACGTCAAATCATTTTAAAATAGCTGGTGTGCAATAGCAATATGTACTGACCATTCTATGAAAGTTTCATTGATTTGGCCAAGTGGTCTAGGAAGAGTTGTCGCCACAAAGTGTGTACCTCTATGGCGGATGGCATAACAAACGAATGTACACCATGATCACTATACACCACCCACTAAACCAGGGTATAAAAATAGTTGTTGTATAATTTAAATCAAAATTTCTGTAGGTTTCAATCCACTTTTAAGTGACTATGATAATTATCCACCTTGTTTCAGAGTTCTCTATCATATGACATTATCATTTGTACTGATGTTCATCTCTCTTGAAATTTCAATCATTAACCTCCTTTGATAACTTTTGATTTGCATTGCTACCAACACAGATGACATAAAGGACCACATTGATATGATTGGATGACTCCTCAACTTTTCCTAATGGGGCAAAGAAATGATTTTCAACTGCTTGGTACTTTAGTTTGTGTGTCCTTATATGTGGCTTGGTGTATTAATATTCATTTATCTTAAATCTATATCTAAATCAAAGGGAAGTAACCTCAACACAATCAAATAAAACATGCTATTCTTGTATTGAAAAGTAACTAACTCAGATTTAAAAAAAACAACTTTGTTTTAATATTTCAGTATAAAACTCTGACCTTAACATTTGTCAAAAGAATGCCTTCAATTTGTTTCCATCTTTTCAAATACAATATAATCAATTCTCAAATGTCGATTTCGTTATACCTCTGTGATATATTAAGTACTTTTTATTTGTGTGAAAATAATGCTCAAAGTCATTAGTCAAAGATTAAGGTAAAATAAATCGTTGCTGATGTAGGTCACAAAAATTCTATTTATGCATTCATTAAACCAGCATGATGCCTCTTATGAGTACGATTATAAAAACATAATGTCATAATTTTACGGGAAAAATTATCATGAGTAATCACCTATGAACTAAAAAACGATGCATAATTCATATTTCTATAGCACACCAAAGGAGTGCTGGCATGTTTTATGAATTAAGATTCCTTTCATACAAATGTGTATCTCTCTGTAACTGTATATCCTTTTTACACAACATATACTACACATTGAATAATGATGGAGATGTCTAGGGCAACAAAGGGGAACATTTTAATTCCATTCTTAGTTTTTACAATGGAACATTACAAAGAATCCTATAGGCATAGAAAAATTGTCACTTTGATATCAAGGACTCAAAAGTAACACTTTTGAAAATGAGATATTCTATACAGCAAGTCTCTCAAGTTTTAATTAAACTCTTAACTTGGTGTTAAATATTTGGGAACACATTACCATCATTTAGAAGCTTGTAAACAACAATAGTCAGAACTTAACTGGACCAGTGCAGTATGGCAAACCATGGCATAGGAATTTAAAATTTATATAATGGCTAATCTTACAAACATTAATAAATCTAGATGAAAATCTGAGTTGATCTGCTACCACATGTCTGCTACTCATCATGGTAACCTCACATACAAACTAGAAAACTGTGAGCAAAGCTCACTAATATCATACCCCCAGCACCCCCATTTGATTCCAGAAATGAACAAGAGTTGTCAGAGGACAACATAGCTCGCCGGGGATTCCAGTAACCTCAATGCACAATAAATTTGAGAGTAATAGAAAGCTCTCTTCACAAGAAAGTCACATATCAAATATAAACACCCTATCACTAAACAACTTAATTCTAGAAGAAAGNCCCCCCCCCCCCCCCCCGCTCATTAAACCCTGAATCAATATGGTATAAAATTCAAACTTAAGTTGGTGTGGACACAATACAGGTGCGGACACAGTACAAGCTTGGACACAATGATATAAATCTTTTCACAAGGGTTAAAATGAAAATACTCTGTCGAAATCAGACAAATATAAAATTCACCCTTTTTTTGGCCTATTTGACATTTTACAAAGGAATCATTACCATTAGAGAAATTTCATTACAACTCTTCGAAAACAACTTTTCAAGAGGATTACAATGAAAAAGTGTATCTCCCACAGCTTGACTTCACAATATCTACGCTTTAAATTATTTCTTAGAAAAAAGGTCATTGCAAAGACATCAACAAAAGTCACAGTCAAATTATCTCCCCTTCCTGGTTTCATACAATAATTGCATTCCTTTATGCACATCTCCATATAGTGTCCTTCCTTTGTCTAAAGTTTCATTAAAATCCTTCAAGTGATTTAAGAGGAGTTGCGCTTACTACATAACCCATACAAAGGGAATCAACGAAAAGTCAATGTCAAATTATCTCCCCTTCCTGGTTTCAGACAATAATTATATTCCTTCATGCACATCTCCATATAGTGTCCTTCATTTGTGTAAAGTTTCATCAAAATCCTTCTCGTGGTTTAAGAGGAGTTGCGCTTACAAGGTAACCCATACATAGGGATTCAACGAAAAGTCAAAGTCAAATTATCTCCCCTTCCTTGTTTAAGACAATAATTATATTCCTTCATGCACATCTCCGTATAGTGTCCTTCCTTTGTGTAAAGTTTCATCAAAATCCTTCAAGTGGTTTAAGAGGAGTTGCGCTTACGAGAAGTGTAGACAGACGTACGGACAGATGGACGGACAGACAGGGTGACTCCTATATACATATATCCCAAACTTTGTTTATACATGTTTATACATGTCAATAATTCGTAAAGATTCCACAGAACCTAGTATTTTACCTACTCAGTAAATTGTTATTACAAATTGGCCTATACTAAGTCATGTGGTTGCAGGGTAGAATTTCCAGAAATAACTGGTTTTGAGAGTTTCTGGAAATATATCAAAGTTTGAATCAAAATTCACCAAATTGGAATGGACAACAACAGTGACTATGAAATTTATGGCCACTGATTTGTGTCACCTATGGGATATCTGTCACAGGCGAGACAAAAAAGGTCACTTCAATATTTCACTAAGTGTTATTATCTCCACTTGAATGTGTGAATGGCCAGGTTGCAAAAAAAAAAATATTGCATTTATTTTTTATTGTGACAGTTTCAGGTTCTTCTGTTGGCCCTATACTTAAACAAATCAAGCTTAAGGCTAACACAAATATTCTTCAAAACAAAGAAAGTGATCATGTCACGTTCAGGTTTTAATAAAGCAATCAGGGTTATTTAACCTAGAAGAACTAAAACAGTCTTGTTATTTATGAAATCAGGAGTGTCAAGTAATTTGTTTATTGATCGCAGCACAGAAATATACATCTAGATAAAACTTGTTCACGTCAAATCAAATAAGTAACTATATCTAATGTTATTAAAAGTCGATTGTTACTGAAGTTTGGTGTTTTATTGACAGACAAAATAAAGGGATGAGTCTGAGTTCTTGGACATTTATCTAGAACTTCGACAATTCAATAACAATAACTGTATATTTCTGTTTAATAGAAGACCTTCACTATCCAACACAGACATCTACCATATATATAGCTTGTTTATTGGAATAGAGTTTCAAATGCATTTCTTTTGTTTCAAACAGTGTAAATCAATGACTATTTGTCGNAAACAAGAGCTGTCGCCGAATGGCAGCCAAATATACTCCCCCTTGACTTCACAATATCTACGCTTTAAATTATTTCTTAGAAAAAAGGTCATTGCAAAGACATCAACAAAAGTCACAGTCAAATTATCACCCCTTCCTGGTTTCATACAATAATTGCATTCCTTTATGCACATCTCCATATAGTGTCCTTCCTTTGTCTAAAATTTCATTAAAATCCTTCAAGTGATTTAAGAGGAGTTGCGCTTACAACATAACCCGCGCGCGGCCATACATAGGGAATCAACGAAAAGTCAAAGTCAAATTATCTCCCCTTCCTGGTTTCCGACAATAATTATATTCCTTCATGCACATCTACATATAGTGTTCTTCCTTTGTGTAAAGTTTCATCAAAATCCTTCAAGTGGTTTAAGAGGAGTTGCGCTTACGAGGTAACCCATACATAGGGAATCAACAAAAAGTCCAAGTCAAATTATCTCCCCTTCCTGGTTTCGGAAAATAATTATATTCCTTCATGCACATCTCCATATAGTGTCCTTCCTTTGTGTAATGTTTCATCAAAATCCTTCAAGTGGTTTAAGAGGAGTTGCGCTTACGAGAAGTGTGGACAGACAGACAGACGGACGGACAGACAGACAGGGTGATTCCTATATACCCACCAAACTTTGTTTGCGGAGGGTATAATTAAATTTTAAATAGATAGTACACAATGGCAATATGTACTGAACATTCTGTGAAAGTTGCAATGAATTCCATGGAGAGGTCTAGGAGGAGTTGTCGCCACAAAAAGTGTATCCCTATGGCATACTGATGAACAGATGGACGAATGGACAAAGGAACAGACACCATGATCACTATATACCACCTGCTAAAGCAGGAGGTATAAATATCTAAATTGTCTCTGGAAAAAATGGAAAATTCTACAGTCCAAAGGACAATAACTCCTACAAAAATCAATGAATATACACAAAACTCAAACTAGATAGATAAACTAACATAAAATACTCAATAGTTCTAAAAATAAAATCGGAAAACTGTAATTCAGACCAAAGGGCAATAACTCCTTCCAAAAACTAAAGGTAAACTCACTTACCAAATATAAAGCCAATACCTCATGCAGAGCAGATAAATAAAGATGCTGGGGCAGACTAGTGCTAATGGGGTTATCCTCTTGAAATAAAGATTATTCATTTAATTTTATTTACTTATTCACTAGGAGATAGGCTGTTAGGTAACATGAAAGACCCCAGTATATAACACAAAATATTTTGACTTGAATTATGCCTGTTCTCACCAAATATTGGATTTTATGTCTGGACTGGAATCATGTATTGTACGAGCCTTTTACATAAACGTGCTTTCATTTAGTATATCAAATAATATCTCTGTTATTTCCCCTTAAAATAGTAAACCAGAGGCTCACATATGAGCCTGTATCGCTCACCTGGCGGCTGTATTGATCAATTAAGATTTTCCAACAGGGCTAAATCAGTGATCTGGGGTGACAGCCCAGTGGTGGTAAAATCATTCATTTGGTAGATTACTATCATGTTAAAATGCCAGTTAATATCAATTATGAAACAGTTTTCTAGAATAAACAACTAACAACAATTCCCTGGTAGCGACAATCTTTTATTTCTGATTCGTACTTTTATATAAGATATTTGGTAGATGAGCATCAAGTATTCATGCCTAGTTAATATCAACTTTATATATGAAACAGTTTCAAGAATTTATAATTTTCAATGTCTTCCAATAAGGTCCAATGTTAAACAAAAATATGCATTGGTGGTCATCTTGGATTTATGATCGGTACATAAATCATACATTTGTTAAAGGACCATCATGTGGCCATGCCTGTTTAATATCACCTTGATGAGTAAAATGGTTTTCAAGAATTTACAATCTACAACATTTTCCCATAGGGTCCTATGTTAAACTATGGTGCCTGCTGGCAACAATTTTGGATTTGTGAATGGTACAAATACATAAAATTTGGTATATGACCATCATGCTACCAAGCCTTGTTAATCAAATTGATATATGAAACTGTTTTCAAGAATTTAGCGATTCAAAATATTTCCCCATAGAGTCCAATGTGAAACTAAGATCTGCAAGAGCGGCCATCTTGGATTTATGATCGGCACTAAAATCATACATTGGTTTGATGACCATCATGTCAACATGCCAAATTAATATCAACTTGATGTATGAAACAGTTTTCAGGAATGAACAATTTACAACATTTTCCCAGAGGGTCCTATGTTAAACTATGTTTCCCCGTTGCGGCCATCTTGAATGAGATGTGAACCTGTCAAACAGATATGGAAATTGTACTACTTAATAAGATAAAAACTTTTTCTATTCAATCTTGACCTCTATTTCAAAGCATTTTTGGAAAATGAGACAAAATGTAACAAAATTTCGAAAAATTGACCAATAAAGGGCAATTGCTCCTATATGGATATTCAGATTTTCATCAAAATTTGTAGGTTGGTAGATCTTGACATGCTGAACATTTTTTCAATTTAAAGTTGACTTCTATCTCTTATAGTTTTTCTAATAAAAAATTATTAAAGTTAAAATTTTGGAAAATTTTAAGGAGCAATAACTCCAAGAAGGGCTTTGGATTTTTTTCAAAATTGCCGGACAGGTAGATCTTGCCATGCTGATCCTTTTCACCTCATGTCAGATTTTTGATATCTGTAACAGTTTTTGAGTTATTTGCAAAAAACAGCAATTTACCCCTACGTTCTATTTTTAGTAACAGCGGCCATCTTGTTTGATCTACGGACTAATTGAACACAATTTTCAAACATACCCTGGTGATAATTCAGGCTAAGTTTGCTTTCAATTGGCCCAGCAATTTTAGAGGAGAAGATTTTTGAAATTATTGAGGGATAAACGGACGACGGACGCAAAGTGATGGCAAAAGCTCACATGGCCTTTTAGGCCAGGTGAGCTAAAACAGCCATTATCCAACACTGTAAGCTAAGATGGTCAGCATTCAACATTTTTTCAATTCTTTGATTAGTATTTCCATTGATCAATAACTGAATGAAAGAAAAGTTTGTAAGCCACTGCTAACTAGTTATAACCTGCATAGTTTGTAACAAAATGTCTCACTATAACATTAACTGCAGAAAAAACAAGAGCTGTCGCCAAATGGCAGCCAAACATACCCCCCCGTCCATTGAACCCTGGATCGACATGGTAAGTGCATATTTAAGTTGGTGTGGACACAGTACAAGTGTGGACACAAAACAAATATGGACACAATGTTAAAATCTTCAAGAAAGAACTTTTCACAAGGATTCCAATGAATATGCTCTGTCTAAATCAGACAAATATGAAATTCACCTTTTTTTAGCTTATTTGATATTTTAAACAAAAATCATAAAAATTGGAGAAATTTCATTACAACACTTTGAAAACAACTTTTCAAGAGCATTACAATGAAAAAAGTGTGTCTCTCTAACAGTTTGACTTCACAATATCTATGCTTAAAATTTTTTCTTGGTAAAAAAAGATAATTGCAGGAGAAATCAAGGAAAGTCAAAGACGAATTATCACCCCTTCCTGATTTCAAACAATAGTCATAGTCCTTCATGCACATCTACATATAGTGTCCTTCCTTTGTCTAAAGTTTCATCAAAATCCTTTACATGGTTTAAGAGGAGTTGTGCTTACATAGAAAATCAACGAAAAGTCAAAGTCGAATTATCTCCCCTTCCTGGTTTCAGACAATAATTATATTCCTTCATGCACATCTCCATATAGTGTCCTTCGTTTTTGTAAAGTTTCATCAAAATCCTTCTCGTGGTTTAAGAGGAGCTGCGCTTACGAGGTAACCCATACATAGGGATTCAACGAAAAGTCAAAGTCAAATTATCTCCCCTTCCTTGTTTAAGACAATAATTATATTCCTTCATGCACATCTCCGTATAGTGTCCTTCCTTTGTGTAAAGTTTCATCAAAATCCTTCAAGTGGACTAAGAGGAGTTGCGCTGACGGACAGACAGGGTGACTCCTATATACATGTATCCCAAACTTTGTTTGGCGGGGGGGGGGGGGGGGGNTACATGTCAATAATTCGTAAAGATTCCACAGAACCTAGTATTTTACCTACTCAGTAAATTGTTATTACAAATTGGCCTATACTAAGTCATGTGTTTGCAGGGTAGAATTTCCAGAAATAACTGGTTTTGAGAGTTTCTGGAAATATATCAAAGTTTGAATCAAAATTCACCAAATTGGAATGGACAACGGCAGTGATTATGAAATTTATGGCCACTAATTTGTGTCACCTATGGGATATCTGTCACAGGCGAGACAAAAAAGGTCACTTCAATATTTCACTAAGTGTAATTATCTCCACTTGAATGTGTGAATGGCCAGGTTGCAAAAAAAAATATTGCATTTATTTTTTATTGTGACAGTTTCAGGTTCTTCTGTTGGCCCTATTCTTAAACAAATCAAGCATAAGGCTAACACAAATATTCTTCAAAACAAAGAAAGTGATCATGTCACGTTCAGGTTTTAATAAAGCAATCATGGTTATTTAACCTAAAAGAACAGTCTTGTTATTTATGAAATCAGGAGTGTCAAGTAATTTGTTTATTGATTGCAGCACAGAAAACATACATCTAGATAAAACTTGTTCACATCAAATCAAATAAGTAACTATATCTAATGTTATTAAAAGTCGATTGTTACTGAAGTTTGGTGTTTTATTGACAGACAAAATAAAGGGATGAGTCTGAGTTCTTGGACATTTATCTAGAACTTCGACAATTCAATAACAATAACTGTATATTTCTGTTTAATAGAAGACCTTCACTATCCAACACAGACATCTACCATATATATAGCTTGTTTATTGGAATAGGGTTTCAAATGCATTTCTTTTGTTTTAAACAGTGTAAATCAATGAATATTTGTCGACTACTGACAGAAACAATACGAAATAATACATCTTTACTTAATTAGAAGTAATTTTATATCAACATCCATTCATATTTTTATATAGAATCGGAAATTGCAAGTTGTACTTTTATTCCATCTCTAATTTAGAAATATATATGATAATTGCAAATCAGAAAAGTACATATTGTTAAAAAAAAAAATTTATGGCCATCATGGATAACACCTCCATTATTGTGTTTAAAGTTTTGCCATTTTTATCAACCTCTCCAGGTTAAACTTGGAAATTGGAGGAAAGTATATACCGGGTATTTCTATCAAATTAGCAAACCAAATTGGCTTGGGGAGTAAATTGGTAGAATTGTCAGAAGACAACACAGTTGCCAGGATTTAGAATAAAGTCAACACACAACAAATTTCTACCCAAACCAAATGACGACCTCACAGTCTGTGCCTTTAGCCACTAGCCCTACACCCCAGACTAGTAAAATAAGTCTCGAGCTAGTAAAAATTTGAAGTCACTAGCCCTCTGGGCTAGTTTAAATTGTACCTTATTAACAAAGAATCTTCTATAAGGGCTAGTGAAATTGAGTTCGGGCTAGTACTACACGGGACCTTTCTAGCCCCTTAGGGCTAGTGAATGAAAAAGTTTTTGGCACAGACTGCGACCATGGTTGACCATTGTCACCATGGTATTTTATGGTCAATGATGGCTGAACATGAACTTATCATGGTCACGTGATGATAGACTATGATCTTGACCATGGTCAACCATGAGTTTGACCATGGTCAACCATGGTCACAGCTTATCAGAATAGTCAACCATGGTCAACCAAGATCTTACCATGTTTGGCCATGGTAAAAAAGAATTGATCATGGTTGATCATGGTCGTCTAAAAACTGACCATGGTTGACCATATTCAAATACTTTTGAGGGTATAACACCTCTACCCACTGAAGTCCAGAGTACACCCAAAATATGAGATGAAGTCCGGTGTCCATTTTTTTTTTTTTTTATAATTTTTTTGAGATTTAAAGTATAATTAAGTCAATAAAGGGCTACGCTGAGCGCAGCATGATACGACCGCAGCATGTCGTAGACTGAAATTTGAAAAAGTATAATTTAAAGTGAGTATGGACATAGGAAAGAGCTTGACACAATAATTAGATGGACGCAATAAGGAGATTGACTGAGTAATTAGCTGGACACAAACTAGGGAAAATAAAAATTATCCCTTATGACTCCTTATGATTCCTCTTTGACCCTCTATAGCTCAGAAACGGTAAGAGCTAAGCCCAATCCATTGACATGATGCTGAAAGCTTATATCAAGAGGAATCAAAAGAAAAAAATCCCAACGAAATGCGATGAAAAATAAAAATTTAAGGTAATCTGTAAATTTACGATTTTTGGCCCCCTTCGGCCCCTCATAGCTCGGGAACGGCAAGAGCTACGTCAAATCCATGGAATACTATTGAAAGCTTACATCAAGTAGAATCCAAAGAAAAAAATCCCATCGAAATCCGACGAAAAATAAATTTTTTAGGNAGTAAGGTCCTGTGTTGTACTAGCCCGAACTCAATTTCACTAGCCCTTATAGAAGATTCTTTGTTATTAAGGTACAATTTTAACTAGCCCACCAGGCTAGTGACTTCAAATTTTTACTAGCCCGAGACAGATTTTACTAGTCTCGGGCGTAGGGCTAGTGGCTAAAGGCACAGACTGCGAGTCCAGAGTACACCCAAAATATGAGATGAAGTCCAGTGTCCATTTTTTTTTTTTTTTGAATTTTTTTTAGATTTAAAGTATAAGTCAAAAATGCTATTACTTTTGAGTCTTTGGAGTCCATGGACTCCAGTGGTCAAGTCCAAAATAATCCCAAAATAAAGCCAAAGTTCTAAAAGGGGGGTTATACCCTCACTTATTGGATCAAGCTTAAAAATTGTGAACCAGGAACTGACCATGGTCAAGTAGTACCTATATAGTGTGATATAATTTTTTTATAGCTTTTTCATTTATTTAAGACAACAACAGGGAATCACATTTTTTAAACAAAATTTAAAAGTCACACTTTTTTTAGCAGAATTAACATATTGCAACATTAATTAGCTCTCTAAATAATTCCAGTTATTTTAAATTCATAGATTGAACAAACACAAATGAAAAGATAACTCCTGGGGTAAAAGCATGTTGCATTGGTATTTTTGAAGCTGATAAATTTGGTAAGTGTAATGCAAATTACAGAAACTCCTCTGTCAATTGCAGATAAAGCACATGTATTACTATAATTGGCACCATGGTCAGCAACCATGGTCGACCATGTCCATCAGTCACCATGGTCATTGACCATGTTAGACCATGGTCAGTGGCAATGTTTGACCATGGTCACTGATGGACATGGTCGACCATGGTTGCTGACCATGGTGCCAATTAATGGCAGGAGGTCAACCATTGTCAACCATGGTCGACCATGGTCCCCAGACCATGGTTGAACATAGTTAACAATGGTTGACCATGGTCAGTGACCATGATTTTTCGCCTAGGTAATGAGAACATTTTTGAAATTGCAATGTTTTTTAAATTCAGAATGTGATAAACAAAATATGAATGACCAACCTCTAAATGCTAACTTTTAGAATCAAGGATAGTTTTTCAACTAGAGGCTCAGAGACTGAGCCGGCCTGTATAGCTCATCTGACAAATGATGCTTCTATGCCATGTATGACCAAAAATAAATTTTTTACCAATGGGATCTAATGGTTAGCTATGTTCTCCATTGGCACCTGTGTTTTTTGTATGATCCTATTGAAATGAGTAATTTTTGCAAAGGACCTTCTAAATTTGCTTGAATAGTTTCAGAGAAGATAATAAAAAGGATGGCTTTGTTCAGAAAACTGCCATATATGTTTTTAGTGGATTGAAAGGAAATGAGCAATCTTTGTAAATGACCTTCCATACATTATTCCTGCCAAGTTTGATTGAATTTGCTTCATGGTCTCAGATGAGAAGGTTGCATGCGTTGTCGTGCTATGTATACTCCCACTTGTATTTTTTTACACATTAAAAAGGTAAAAATAGCTAATTCCCGCCAAACAGGATTTTGATATCATATGGTGACTAGAAATTACTTACGACACATTCCACCATAAACAAGTGTGGATTGTATTGCAAGGCAATACCAAGTCCCCTACCGGAAAGCAAGGCTTTGTTACACCAGCAAAAATATTAAAAAAGTTTTCTGAGTCAAAGGCCCACAACTCTGTCAAAAATCGGTAGACCAGAACCAAACTTAATCTTGTCCTGTTTATTACTCATTGAGGTAGACTCACATACCAAATATTAAATCAATACCTGCAATGGTTTAGGAAAAAAATGCGGAAAACTAATATTTTACTAAAATTTTCTAAGTCAAAGGCCCATAACTCTGTCAAAAATCAGTGGACTGGAACCAAACTTAAATTTGTTCTGTAACTCATTGAGGTAGACTTACATACCAAATAATAGATCAATACCTGCAATGGTGTAGAAAAAAGTGTGGAAAACTGATATTTTACTAAAATTTTCTATGTCAAAGGCCCATAACTCTGTCAAAAATCAGTGAACCGGAACCAAACTTATACTTGATCTGTAACTCATTGAGGTAGACTCACATACTAAATATTAGATCAATACCTGTAATGGTGTAGAAAAAAAGTGCAGAAAACTGATATTTTACTAAAATTTTCTCAGTGAAAAGGCCCAATAATTGTTCTGTCAAATATCAGTGGACCAGAACCAAACTTAAACTTATTCTGTAACTCATTGAGGTAGACTCACATACCAAGTATTAGATCAATACCTGCATTGGTTTAGAAGAAAAATGCGGAAAACTGATGTGGGACTGACGGACAGACAGACAGACGGACAGACGGACGGACGGAGGGACGGAGTGCAAACCTAAAGTCCCCTGCGGCTATCGCAAAGTGAAATAAAGTGAAATATTAAATTTGAAATAAATCAGCCCAGCAGTAGCTGAGAAAAGTGTAACAAACTTCCGAGGGACGGGTGGACAAGGGTATTGCAATATACCACCCACTCGCGAGTGGGATACATTTTTGTGATTTTTCTGTCACATTTGGGTCCAATGTAAAAACTATGTTCCACACTAGTGACCATGTTTTTTTATTGAATCTGAACGAAATGAGCAAGCTTTGTAAAGAACCATCCATACATCATTCCTGTAAAGTTTGGTTGAATTTGCTTCAGTGGTTCCAGAGGAGAAGATGAAAATATGATTTATCCCATAAGGTCCATTGTTAAAACCATTTTCATTTTTTTTTATCATATTGAAGGGAAATGATCACTTATCATAAAGGACCTTCCATACATCTTTCCTTTAAAGTTTGGTTGAATTTGGTTCAGTGGTTTCAGAGGAGAAGATGAAAATTGGAAAGTTAATGGACGGATGTGACAGACAAAAATCATGTATAAAGTGTTCATAACTCAGGCCAGAGTACAGGCAATGAAGGACATCAATAAGATTATGAAGAGACTATCATCTATGAAAAGATTACAACCCATGTCAGAATACAGGCTATGTTTGCTGATGGATAAAGTGCATATTTTCTGAAGACACCATCGTTTAACCACTATGCACATGTTCCGTCCAAATTGCACTTGTGGCATCAAAAAAGACCTTTGAACGTAAAAGCTATGATGGACAGATGATCACAAAAGATGCCATATTGTGCCAAAAACTCACAATGGCTTTAACAAGTTAAGAAATTTAACTATTGTTATTTTATTTTCTAAAGGTACTAGAATTGTGTTATATCATTATATAAACTGTGCATATTTTATCAGTAACTTGCATTAATTTCATATTAGATTGATCATTTTAATGGGAAGTTTCATTCACTTAATACAATTTCACATAAATCAATACCTTTATTGGTAATAATGCATTTTTTTAGTATTCAATGCTTTCAAAGCTAAATTTCGCTTTTATAATTAGATTCCATTTCCCATCATTAATGTAACTGTTCTATTAATAGTACAAAATTTTCTAGGTTTCTATAGAATTTCAATTGCATGTAATCTAATCAATTAAAAGAACTAGAGCTGTCGCCGAATGGCAACTAACTATGCCCCCCTCATTGAACCCTGAATCAATATGGCAAGTGCAAATTTAAGTGTGTGATGACACAATACAGGTGTTGACACAGTACAAGTATGGACACAATAATATGCCTCCCCTTTTTCTAAAATATATAAAAGAGAAGTTCTGACCCCGAAAATCAATTCTATGGGTGCTTGGCAATCTTCCTGTAAAGTTTCATCCATTTTGAGGCACTTTGAATTTTCCCGCCTTTTTCCAGTTTCCATGGAAACGGTAGCCATTTTGAAAATTCTGAGAACCAAAATCATTTCTATAGGTGCTAGACATCCTTCCTGTAAAGTTTCATCAAATTTGAGGCATTTTAAATTTTCCCGCCCTTTTTCAGTTTCCATGGCAAACCGCAGTCATTTTGAATATTCCAAAAGATATGTATGTGCACATTTACTTATTGTACGTTAGATTCCTTTGAAGTAGTTGGAATTTGTTTGCAAACTTTCTAAAAACAAAATGAATAGTTGTGTTTTTCATTCGTACGGACGGACGAACGAATGGACGGACGGACAGACAAGGGTAAAACAATATGCCCCCGACTTTTCGTAGCGGGGGCATAAAAAATCTAGATGTGTTGGAACGATGTGAATGCCCCATCTAGCAATGATCATATTACAAAACAAGGTTCTCTCAAGAGCCTGTATCTCTCATCCAGACCATGGCTGACAGTCACAATAACCTCAATGTTACGGGTCTAATTGTCTAGGAATTTAATAAACCTCCATGTTATCACTGCCTAATGTTAACTTATGTTTTACACTGGCAGCCATCTTTGATGTGATGTAGACTTGCTGGACACTTTTTCAAAGGCCCAACTAAGGACAATTATGACCAAGTTTGATTCTAATTGGCCAAGTAATTTCAGGAAAGATTAGCTCTCTGAATTTTGTTTTCCTGTAGGGTCCAATGTAAAACTAAGTTCCAAGCTGGTGGCCATCTTTGATGAGGTTCAGACTTGCAGGACACAGTTTTTAAAAGAGACATCCCAAGGACTATTGGGAAAAAATGATGTTTTCTATTGTCTACATGACTTCAAAAATGTTCTTTGAATGTGTTTTCAATGGGGAAATGAAATATCTTTCAAGCTGATGGCCATCCTGAATCTGAAGCATTTAATTCTTGACATTTGTGAACAAGTATGATTCCAACTAGCATACTAGTTTCAGAGATCTTTGAATGTGTTTTCCTATAGGGTCCAATGTTTTACGAAGTTCCTCATTTGGGCCATCTTAATTGAGGTATAGACTTGCCAGACACAGTTTTGAAGGTGCTGTCCAAAGACTACTGTAGCCAAGTTTGGTTCCAGTTGGCCAAGAAGATTCAAAGCTTTTTCTCTTAGTGTCCAGTTTTAAACTAAGCTCCCAGCTGGCAGGTTTCTTGCATGAGATGCAGACTTGTAAGACAATTAACTTCCATCACGAAGATAAAATGTAGTCCTTGACATACTGAACATTTTTGCAATTCAATTTTATTCTCCATCTAATATCTTGTTTTTTGAAATACAAGACAAAATGTATAAAATCATGACCAATAAAGGATTAAAACTCCTATTTGGGAATTTAGATTTTCTTCAATATCCCCAGGTGGGTAGTTCATGATACCAGTATGAAGAACAATATCAAACTTGACATCTATCTGTTATAGTTTTTAAAATGAAAAAAATATGGGAAAAAGGCAATTACTTCAAAATGAATTGTCAGCATTTTCTTTTAAAAAAAATTGGAAGGTAGATAGATTTTGTCATGATGGTAATTTTTACTTCATGTTGAATTTTTTAAATCTGTAACATATTTTTTTTTATTATTTGAGTTATTTACCAAAAACTGAAATTGATCCCTTTATTAATGCCAGCGATGTTTAGTTATCTGACTCCTCAGATGTATTTTTAGAAATGAGATACCCTGGTTAAAATTGGCAGAGAACATTTTTGGGAAAAAAAAATAATGAGAGGCAAATGCCAAGTGATGATAATAGCTCACATAGCCTTTAAGGTCAATATCTCCAAACAGTTTTCCACAACAGTCTAGATTCCTACAAAAATTGATGGGTGTTCCATGGAACACTTGTGTTGCCGTCACTACAGAAGAATGATTTTTGGCCAAGCAAACTTTTAAAATCTGTAAAATCAAGATTTTAAGTATCAGGTGCACAAATAAATCAAGTGATCAACAGATTCTGAAAGGTTGGTTGGAATATAGTTTTGAAAGAATACCACATTTACATTTACTAAATTAACAAATGAGCTATTTTGGCTCAGTGAACCTCTAAAATCTGTAAATTAAAAACATTACATATCAGATGCACAACAGGATCAGGTGAACAACATATCTTGCAAGTTTGGATGGAATCTGACTTATAGCTATGATGGAGTTGAGGATTAACTAACCAGCATAACAAATGAGCAACTTTGGCTCCGTGAACCTCTAAATATGTAAAATCAAAATTCTAAGTATCAGGTGCACATCTTTACTAGGTGAAAAACATATCCTGAAAGTTTGGTTGGTATTGGACAAGCAGTTTTAAAGGAGATGCAGATTCAAAAGCTGAGACCCACAACTGAGCAATTTTGGTTCCCTTAGCCTCTAAAATTTGTAAAATCAAAATTTTTGAGTATCAGCTGCACATCTACACCAGGCGCACAACATATCCTGAAAGTTTGGTTGGAATTGGACTAGTAGTTTTGAAGGAGTTTCGGATCCAAAACCAACAGACTCACAAATACTTTGGTTCCGTGAACCTCTTAAATCTGTTAAATCCAAATTCCGAGTATCAGGTGCACAACTACACCAAGTGAACAACATATCCTGAAAGTTTGGTTGGAATCAGACCAGTAGTTTTGAAGGAATTGCAGATTCAACAAGAGCTGTCGCCGAATGGCAGCCAAAGATACCCCCCGCTCATTGAACCCTGAATTGATATGGTAAGTACAAAATTAAGTTCAAAGTCAAATTATCTCCCCTTCCTGGTTTCTGGCAATAATTATATTCCTTCATGCACATCTCCATATAGTGTTCTTACTTTGTGTAAAGTTTCATTTTATTCTTCCAAGTGGTTTAAGAGGAGTTGCGCTTACGAGGTAACTTATACATGGGGAATCAATGAAAAGTCGAAGTTCAATTATCTCCCCTTCCTGGTTTTGAACAAAAATTATATTTCTTCATGCACATCTCCATATAGTGTCCTTCCTTTGTGTAAAGTTTCATCAAAATCCTTCTAGTGGTTTAAGAGGAGTTGCGCTTACAAGGTAACCCATAAATAGGGAATCAACGAAAAGTCAAAGTCGGATGATCTCCCCTTCCTGGTTTCTGACAATAATTATATTCCTTCATGCACATCTCCTAATAGTGTTCTTACTTTGTTTGAAGTTTCATTAAATTCCTTCAAGTGGTTTAAGAGGAGTTGCGCTTACGAG